>JAVKPL010005117.1:0-23429 GCA_032173675.1 Gastrolobium villosum | reverse complement strand
TCTAACCGTTAATTTCCGTTCATTAACAATTATAATTTATTGGATCAAACGAGCCAAATTTATTATTATTATTATTATTATTATTATTATTATTATTATTATTATTTTTTTGGGTCAACTTTAAATTGACCACGCTAAACACCAATTGCATAATTCAGATAAACACTTGCAGTTTTCAGACTCTTTCTTCACACCCTTTTGCTTTCTTTTGTGTTTCTCGTGCATGAGTTTTGCTGGTTTGGTATAACAAGACCCTTTCATGATGGGAAACACTTGTGCAAAACCGGTTGCTCATGTGTCTTCTTCTAATTTTGCAGGTCAGTTTCACTTCATTTTAATCATCTTTATAAAAGCTATGTATGTTTTTCCCTTCCTTTGTTTCTTCCTCATCTCTGTTCTTATTCTTTAGTGCACTTATCACACAAACCAGGCTTCAATTTTATCTTCTTCTTTTTTCTTTTTTTTGGTGGGAAATTTTTTTTTTCCCCTTTGTTATTCTGAATGTTTTCAATTTTTTTTTTTTCACTTTGGTTTTTAAAACTGTTGTCCCTATGATGTTGCTTTAAAATATTATAGGCTATTTTATTTATTTGAGAATGAAGATTCTGAGGCTGCTTTGCAATCCGGCTGCAAAGAATGTTGAACAATTTTGCATTTTAAAAGATACATAAGTAATTGGTTAATGCATGTCTAGATGAAGTCGATGAATTTTGAAGTTTAGACAAATTAGTAGAGCCATGTATGTCAATATTTTCTGTGATATTGTTAAAGCTTGTACTCTGTGATGTATCCATATATTCACTACAGATCTTAATCTAATTTAACTACAAATTGGAGGTACCAGAACTATTCGAGCATTGCCCCCATAAAGCCTAATCCAATAAATTTGCCCAAAACCTCTTCTTTGCAGATTTTAGAATTAGGAACTTCCTAGCGCGGCTATGTCTTGGTATACATTCTTTTCTTGTGTTTGACTACCTAAATAATCTTAAAAGGTCAAACCCGGTGTACAAAGCTTTTCACCTTGCGAGAGTAGAGGTGAAGGTCGATTGTTTTACTCTTGCATTTTGCAATAATGAAAATAAAAAAAAATTGCTATATGTTACTTATTTTCACCATTTTTGGGCACTTTATATGTTAACTGACTTCAAGAAGTTACGTGACAGAGCCGTGTACAAGATATTTGAAAGTTAATCTCGTGGCTGCTTTTAACTTGCCTCTCATTTTCTCACAGGAAGCAAGAAGCCTCTAAGCAAGACAAAGCAACATTCAAATTCTTCTGAACAAAAAGCTGTTGTCCAAACTTCAAAGTTAAATATTGCCAAATCAATCTCCAATAACCTTAAGTCCTTCAGCTTGAGTGATCTAAAGGAAGCAACTAAGAACTTCCGGCAAGACAATTTGATTGGAGAGGGAGGGTTTGGACGCGTCTTCAAGGGATGGATTGATGAGAACACATATGCTCCCACAAAACCAGGGAGTGGAATTGTAGTGGCCATTAAGAATCTTAAGCAAGAAAGCTTTCAAGGCCACAAGGAATGGCTTGTATGTGTAACAAGAACCATATATCAATTTTTTTTTCCCTTTGACTAATTTTTCTTGCTTGGTATTGACTGATTCTTCATCCCTTATGTTGGCAGGCAGAAGTCAGTTATCTAGGGCAGCTTCACCATGAAAATCTGGTGAAACTTATTGGTTATTGTTTGGAGGGTAAAAACAGGCTTCTAGTTTATGAGTTTATGCAAAAAGGAAGTTTGGAGAATCATTTATTTAGAAGTAAGTACATTTCACTCTAAGCATATTTGGTCTCTCATTTGTCCCAATTCCTGATATTTGAGTAGTTTTTATACACCAAGTAAGAGTATGATTAAGACATTGTGATTCTGCTTTTGTCTTTTTAAAACCATGTTGATGAAAGTGATTCAAAAAACTGATCCAGAGGATGACAGAACTTGAAAATTTGTCATGATTTTATTTTCTCTGAATTTGAAGCCTAAGTCGTGGTAAAATTGCTTCTTTGTGACTAAAAGGTTAGAGGTTCTAGTTTGGGAAATAGCCTCTTTCCAAATATGCAAAGTAAGGCTGCGTATAAGAATTGCCCCTCGCCCGCACCCTCTCTATCTGGTTTAAAGAGTAGTGATTTTTTTTTCTATGAATTTCCTAATTCTATCTCTTTAATTGTCTTCATTTATCTAAATAAAAAACAATCCTTTGATGATTTTGACTATAACAGAAAATCCCATAATCCACTTAGTACAAGAGCTAACATAAGGCATATTACTATTTATCAATACTACATTAAATTTTGTTTTATATTTTTGCAGAAGGTGTTCAACCCATTGCCTGGATTACACGGGTCAACATTGCAATTGGTGTTGCAAGAGGATTAACATTCTTACATTCCCTGGATGCAAATGTTATCTTTCGCGATTTAAAGGCTTCCAATATTCTACTTGATTCAGTATGTAACATTAAAAGTTTGGTTTGTAAATCTATAATGACTACATATTCTGGTTTACATGTAAGCTTCCATTCTGAATGAGTAGCCTGATATATATGCAGGATTTCAATGCTAAGCTTTCTGATTTTGGCTTGGCAAGAGATGGTCCTACAGGAGATAATACTCACGTTTCAACCAGAGTTATTGGAACTCAAGGTTATGCTGCACCAGAGTATGTGGCTACAGGTATAGTTCCTTTGTCTTTATCAAAGTGTTAAGATCTAAATATCTAATTTAACATATAGCTAAATCAAAACATTTTGGGTATAAAATTATTAGAAATGTTTTTTCTCCTTTTACATAAGAGAAGATTTGGAAGGGCCGGCTTGGCTCAGCGGTAAGCTTGTTTGCCGTGGTGTGTCAGGTCGTGGGTTCGAATCAGTCTCTCTGCAAAAAGCAGGGGAAAGACTGCCTAGAGTATTCCCTTCCCCAGACACTCACGAAGTGGGTATTTGAACTGGGTCGGCCCTACATAAGAGAAGATTTGATTCCTACACATAGATCGAATTCCGTGCAAGTTTTTGTTTGTTTTTCTTTTCTTTTCTAATTACTGGCCCCACTTTTTTGTCTTAGTAAGAGACTATTCTTCTCTTATGTAATTTGAGAAAAACATTTCCCTAAAATTATTTAGCAGTTTGCGTACAATCAACACTCACCCCTATCCTCACAAGTCGGGGAGTTCGTGCATAGGGATTTGCCTTTTTTTGTGTTTGTGTATTAAGTCTTACAATGGTCTCTATTGATTTCCACCCTGTATATATTACACAGTATCCCAGGTAATCCTATGTCATCAATGACTTCTGGTAATAGGAAAATAGAAAACCAAAATGAAGTCCATAGCAGAAACTCAAACTGACCAAATACAAAAGAGCAAACATCAAATTCAACCTAAAGCAAACCAGTTCATCTCTACAAAACTATCCAGAAGTTTCTACATACTATTAGACTAATATCCATGGCCTGAAGACTCAAAATGCAATTGTTTTTGTTATCTTGAGCATAGTTAAACCGTTTCCGATGTGTTTGATAAGGTCCAACCAGAATTATAGAATAAAGAAGAAGAAGACATGGAAAATTATATTGATAATAGTTGATTCAACTGGAATACAACTCAATACAATAAAACAGAGCAAGATTTCAGCAACAGATATGAAGAAATCTGTAAAATAACAAGAAAAAGGAAAAGATATTCCAAGAGAATTCGAGAGCTCCTGGTCTCTCCCAAATGCCTAAGTCCCAGTCCCAAAGATGGTGAATGTCTTTCCATGATCCCTTTTTATGCAACCGAATTGTAGCTCTAGAAGCTTCCCATCATTGCACCACATCAGCCATATCTTAACCGTTTCTCCTACAAACTGAATGGTGAATTTGTGCTGCTGACTCAGCAAATGATAGTGGGAATAAAGATCTCCTATAACTCTCCCTACAATACACCCTTATCTTCTTTGGCTCCCTAACAGTGTTTTTTGTGCTTTTGTTTTGACGTAGTAGTTCTTTTCCACTTGGAATGTCAGTTTAAATTCTATTCTATATAAACTTCTAGATATTGAATCATTAAAGATCATTGATATTCCATAATTCATTTAGGATTCATTCTGTTTCTCTCTTTACTTCTTGTTGTTCTATTCGTTAGAAGAAAAAATAATGAACTCGGTTCTTCCATGCTGCTTGTTAACATCTTCAAAAGTAGAGATATAACAGTAAGTGGGCTAGTAGCTTAAAACTGCCACAGTAAATAATTTACTCCGAGTTGAGAACTGATATGGTTCTGTAGTTTAACTATGTAAGAGAAATATAATATAAAATCATTAATGTGGCCATCACTCGGCAGTTTAAACTTTTGTATTAAAATGGCTCTATCCAGATGGTCATGGATTCGATACTTACCCTATTAATAAATATTTAAATACTATGGGGCTTTTTAGCACAGTATGCTGATGTGTACATTGTCCACTCTTAATGCCCAATAGGATCTTGTGTGAGAGGGTGTGTAAAAAAAATATAATGTAAAACCATTAATGCGACCTGCAACTAACAATTTTGGGAACCCATTAGTAACTCTAGTTGAACCACTTGCTAGTCTAATGACCAGTTCAATTTTCTCTTTTTTTAAAGTATCTAACCAACTTTCACCAAAAAAAAAAAAAAAAAAAGGTATCTAACCAAAGCAGGCAATAGTAGTTCTGTCTGTTACATACAGCTTTCCATTTAAGTTGTATCATGCGCATATTTTTTTATGAATGTCATGAGCCTGTCTTTGCCATTTTGCTAAGTTGGCTTTCATTTGAACAGGTCATTTGACTCCAAGGAGTGATGTATACAGCTTTGGTGTTGTCTTGTTAGAGTTGCTAACAGGAAGGCGTGCCGTGGAAGATGATAGACCCGGATTTTCAGAGGAAACTCTTGTGGATTGGGCAAAGCCCTTCCTGAGTGATAGCAGAAGAGTGTTGAGAATTATGGATACTAGGTTGGGTGGTCAATACTCCAAGAAAGGAGCACAAGCTGCGGCTGCACTTGCATTGCAATGCTTGAACACCGACCCCAAATTTAGACCACCTATGGTAAACGTTCTAGCAGCACTGGAAGGACTTCATTCCTCAAATACAATCACAAGGACACCAAAATCTGAAACTGAGAATCATACAACCAGGCATTCTGGTCATTCACAAAAGTAAAATGGGAATACAAACCAAGTATGAATGCCTCTGCATCCTTCCACTAAAAAGAACAATAGAATATTGTTATTCCATCAAATTATTTGTTCTTTTATTTTATGTCCATGTGAAGATTTGCCATATTTGCAGGTTATTCACTGTAAAGTATCACATTGTGAAAGCAGCGGGATTCTTTCTGATACTGTATGAATTTTGTAGCTTATAAATATGGTACTGTTGCATATTCAAAATGTGATAAAGTAAAACTTAATACATTTTTTTTATATTTTTACTTTGGCTCATAGATGTTTTATATGTAGGAGATTATTTGTATTGGGGTCCTATACTTTGGTGAAGGTGAAGTAGTGGATTTAGTGTTGTTTCGTTTCAGGGGAAACTTATTGGAGTTTTCCAAGATTTGATTGATGATTAAAAGATGGACTGAATTGGTTGGTCAAAAATAAAGAAACCGGGGTAAAGAATACTCAACTACCTTAAAATAATCAGACTGTATCTTTTACTCAGCAATCAATGTGGTGAGTTAGTATATTCAGTTTTTGTGTATTGATTATTGGAATGCAATGGTGCGAATTGTAAGATATATTAAGAATCATTGGGATGAAGAATTGCTATATGAACATAAAAAAAACACTAAGTTGCGGGATTCTTTGCTCACTAGTTCTATCGGTCTTCTTCAGTGTATTGGGTTTATGTTGGTGGCAATCTTGTATCTTGAAGAAATGACAAAATATAATTGCAAAATCTAGTGGAAAACTGAACTATCCAGCTATGACAATTGTCACTTAAAAATTTACATGGATAAAATAAGTAGTATACTAGTTTGAAGCTAAGGTTGTAACCCCCAATATCAGTTGGAACAACAGCTTCTTCGTAATTCATTCTATTCATACGTCTGATTTTTCTCTCAGTGTAAGCCCCATAATTTTGTCAATAAAATCACATTCGCACGAAGGTCCGCGTACACATGACTTACCCCCCAAATCTAAAATTTACACATGTACTTTTAGTATCATGCTTTCAATATTTAGTCCTTAACTTATGTAAAGTACTCACGTGATTATTAATTTAAGTTATTATTGGTAGAATCAAATATTGAAAATATATGTTGTAAGCTCAAAATATTTTCTAAGAATTTACTAAAAAAAATGTATTTTCTCAAACAAAAAAAAAAATCAATTTACTAAACTTTCACTTATGTCCCTAAAAAAAAATTCTAATTTTTGTTTGTAAACCCCTAAATTTTATCCATTACATTGGTAAAATAATGATAATAACTATTATTATTTTAATTGTAATAATTATTATCATAATTATTATTATTATAATGATGAATAAAAACATAAGTGATCTGGATAAAATATAGCAGGCTCATTAAATGCCAAAATTCATAGAACAAGGCCCAAACCCACAAGGCCCAGATTGAGGCGGGCCTCCATCGCGCATAACATGGTGCGATGGCACCATCGCGCATGTACTGCCTTTTAACATAACTTTAGAGATAAGGAAGCAATCACAAGAACTAATAAAGATCCACCGCACCATTAAACAAATGAACAGAAGACAGCATCAGCTTGCCACCACTCTACCAAGATAGCCTGACATAATGAGATAAGGCTATGGAAGCACCAGCTGAACCTGCATAAACCGCCAATTAGAGGTGATCCTACCTTCCTAAGGTGGCATCAGAACCACTATATAAACAAAGAGTACATGCCTAGGTATAACAATCTACTTCAGTAAGAATACATATAAACCTGACATTGATACTGACTTGAGCATCAGAGTGTCATTGCAGGTACCCCAGTTAGGATCATCGCGCCAAAAGGAGAATCAAAGTCCTCACATCATCATCAACAACCTCCTGGAAGTAAATTGGCCTTGAAGGCCGAAGCATGTGAGAGGGAAAAATAAAAAATTTTCCAAGCGGAAACACACATGCATACAAGTCTCATGCTTTAAGACAGCATGATGTTACCTTTGTTTGTGATTCGGACACCAAGGAGATCAGTGTCAAGTTTGAAGGGTTCAAACCCTCTAACGTTGATCCACACCACCAAGGTCAAGATGCAAGAACTCCCTCTTGAAAGCCATCAGATGACCACCACAAAGAGGCTTGCTATGTGCTCGATAGGTGAAAAAGAGGCTAGGTATATGTGTTTAGAAGAGTGAAGTCTTCAGCATGAAAACTTCACAAGAGTGGTGCATGGAAATGAGTAGAATTGGCTAGGTGTTTTGTGAAAATCCCTTAGGAGAAAACTCCCAAGTTTGCGCACAAGAGAGTGCGAGAGAATGAGAGAATTTACACTTCTAAAATCACTCACAAAGTGGCGCACACAAGAGGAGATAAAGGTGGAGTTGTTGCAATTCAAAATTCCCAACAACCTCCCCTTTGGATCCTTATGAGATTATGTCTTTATCTTATCAAGATTCTGACCTAATGCTCAACATATGACCATCCATACTATGCGCCCCATTCAGTCCCAAAAAGAGTCAAGATACATTGAGTAGTTGCATTCAAATTTGAACCAACTCACTCATTGATTCTCTCAACCAACCAAATCTGAATTGGAGCATATTTGGTTGACAAGATGACACTCATATCCAACCAAAAGTGGCGCCCCAAACTCAGCTTTGGATGAGATCAAATATCTTCTCATGATACAGGGGATTTGTTCCCACAATATCTCATCTTATCCTTTTGTTATGAAACAACTTTTCATAGGCAATTCAAATTCGAATTCAAACATTTAAATTCAAACGTTTAAACATTTAAATTCAAATTTCAATTTCAAATTTCAAATTTCAAATTCAAAATTGAAATTTCAAAATTCAAATTTCAAATTTCAAATTCAAAATTCGAATTTCAAAATTCCAATTCAAATTTCAAAATTCAAAATTCAAATTTCAAATTCAAAATTCAAAATTTAAATGTTTGATAATTAATTTAACTAATTAAATTAATTAGTAATGACTTGAACCATCCAAGCCCATTACATGATCCATGCGCCCTCTTTCCTTTAGGTGGGCTTCAAAATAGCTTATTAGGGAAAGAAACATTATTAGGCCCAATACCTTTAAAGATAGATCGTCATGACAATAAAGTGTTAATGTGTGACCCATTTGGTCCAACATAGCCACTGACATAAATGAGCTCGGGTCCAACTAGCCCACAACCCATTTAATGATAACACAGAGCACTAGCAATGCTTTGTTGCCCCAGAGCTAGTTAAATTAATGACTTGATCATCCTATTACACATATTTGGTTGCCGTATGTATTTCCCTTCGTCTCGGTTACCTTCCCATTAAACCTAGGGTAAGGAAATGTATCAACCCTTGCGGTTTAGGGTAAGCTTTATTCGAAATAGGGAATTTTCAATTTACTGACTCTAAAGGCGGATCATCTCATGATCTCTTTTACTATGCATAGATTCCCGAGTCCCTGTAAATGTCATCCCGATTTCTCTATTTTACAGATAACCTAATCTCTCACAGAGATTTGATGAATTCCTTCAGCTTATCACCCTAGCCCTGTGCTCTTTCAATACAAGCCCAACAATATACCTATGAGTCTCCATGTTTCAGGCAGACGAGGTATACAATCAAAGCATGCCTTCTAGAACACAGTCTAGGTAATAACTTATGGTCTAAGGAAAGACATACCCGAATATAAAAGACTACTTTAATGACACTATCTGTGAGATTTCCTCATAGAGTCTCTTCGTGGGTTTGTTCAGTGCGAGCTATACTCTTATAGGTCCACCCACGACTTTAGCTAAGACATCTCCATATCTGCAGCTCATGAGGTCTTTACCATGTATCCATATACAAGTAGATAAGTCGTGCTAGTCTTACCCGAGATCACTGATCCCCATTCTCAGTGTCTCTAGACTAGGAATATAAAATTAGGAATAAACATCTGGTATCCTTAAATCCACATGATCGTGATCTCATCACAAATACTCAAGAGATACATGTTCTATTCCAAGGGGTTTATCCAGTTTGTTCATAATTATTAACAATAATATCGAGACATAATATGAAATAGGATAAAGAGTGCTTATTATTTATTTGCGACAAAAGGTCTACATCTAATGTCCTTTATTTAATCAAAAGATTTTCTCTAGGACACCCATATGCTAAAAAGCTCCCACTTGGCCTAGAGCCAATCAGACCTAAGTCGTATACCCAAAGCCTCATAATGACTATCATGTTTTCTCTGAGAAACAACCTTTGTCGGAGAATCGACCAGGTTATCATATGTGGGAACATAATAAATCTTTACATCCATCCTATCAATGATTTCTCTAATCAGGTTATATCTGCGGAGCACGTGTTTAGATCTTTGATAAGACCTAGGTTCCTTTGACTGCGCAATGGCTCATGTGTTGTCGCAAAGCAACTGTATGGTCTCATCCACCGTTAGTTCAGATATGAACTTCTTGATCCACACGGCCTCCTTAGCCGCTTCTGAAGCAGCTATGTATTCAGCTTCTGTCGTTGAATCTACTGTTGTCTCCTGCTTGTAACTTTTCCAAGACACTGCCCCAGCATTTAAGGTGAATACGAACCCTGACTGTGACTTGCAGTCATCTTTGTCACTCTAAAAGCTGGCATCAGTGAACCCTTTCACTGTTAATTCATTAACCCCACCATAGACCAGAAACGCATCCTTAGTTCTTCTTAAGTATTTAAGGATGGTCTTGACTGCTGTCCATTAACCCTCTCCAGGGTCAGACTGGTATCTACTCGTAATGCTCAAAGCATATGAGACATCTGGCCTCGTACATATCGTGGCATACATGATGGATCCAATAGCTGAAGCGTATGGAATTCCACTCATGCGATCCTTCTCAGGCTGTGACTTAGGACACATAGTCTTTGAAAGGTGTACCCCATGATTGACGGGAAGAAAACCCCTTCTCGACCCTTCCAAGCTAAACCTCTTTAGCATCTTGTCAACATATGTGGATTGAGATAAACCTAGCAGCCTCTTGGATCTATCTCTATAGATCTCTATACCAAGTATGAAGGTCGCTTCTCCCAAATCCTTCATGGAGAAGTTTTCTGAAAGCCACTCTTTTGTTATTTGTAATGTGGGGATGTCATTTCCTATTAGCAATATGTCATCTACATAAAGTACCGGGAAGACGACATTACTCCCATTAACCTTCCTGTAAACACAAGGTTCATCCTCATTCTTGATAAAACCGTTACTCTTAACGACTTCACCAAAACGTATATTCCAACTCCTTGATGCTTGCTTTAGCCCATATATCGACCTTTGTAGTTTGCATACCATATGCTCCTGATCTTTGATTTCAAGGCCTTCAGGTTGTGTCATGTGCACTTCCTCCTTCAAGAACCCATTCAAGAAGGCGGTCTTGACATCCATTTGCCAAATTTCATAGTCGTGGTATGTTGCTTTTGCCAGTATGATCCTAATAGATTTGATCATGGCAATCGGTGAGAAAGTCTCATCATAGTCAACTCCTTGTCTTTGACGATACCCTTTCGCCACCAACCTAGCTTTGTAGGTCTGAACGTTGTCATCTGCATCAGTCTTTCTTTTAAAAACCCATTTGTTACCGATAGGAACTATTCCTTGTGGTTTAGGAACCAAGATCTATACCTTGTTTTGATACATCGAATCCATTTCAAATTCCATGGTTTCAAGCCATCTAGAAGATTCAACATCCTTGACTTCCTCTTCGTAGTTACTTGGTTCATCATCCTCGACAGTTTGCTGATTCTCAATCACAAACACATACCTCTCAGGTGGACGGATGACCCTCGTAGACCTACGGAGTTGTGTGTTTACTTCTCCATTGGAGAACTTTGCCCGCGGAGCAGACTCGGGTTCCTCAATCTGTTCATATGATTCTTGAACTTCTTCAAGATCAATCTTACTCCCACTAGCACCTTGAGAGATCAAATCCTTTTCAAGGAACTCAGCATTCTTTGACACAAACACCTTGTGTTCATCCATGGAGTAGAAGTAGTATCCCTTAGTACCTTTGGGATACCCCACAAATAGACATTTAGTACTCTTAGCTCTAAGCTTGTCTGATGCCAACGCTTTGACATAAGCTGGCGATCCCCATACCCTAAGGTAACTCAGGTTGGGTCTCTTACCATTCCATATCTTATATGGTGTGGTCTGAACAGATTTAGACGGTACCCTATTTGGAAGTTGAGTCTCTCTCATCATAGTCCTAACCATGTCCAAATTTTGATTTGTCATCAGTAAAGGTAAGGAAATAGGAGTATCCTCCTCTAGCGTCAATAGACATCGGGCCACATACATCAAAATGAATGAGTTCTAATAACTCACTAGCCCTATGACTCTCATGCCCTTTGGGCTTTTGACGAATCATTTTCCCAGCTAGACAAGATTCACACTGTCCATAGGATTCCAAATCTTTGGAATCTAGGTATCCATCTTTATGCATCCTAGATAATCTTGTTTCATTTATGTGCCCTAGTCTACAGTGCCAAAGATAAGATTGATTATCCATCCTAGGTCGTTTCACATCTATATTGAGCACTTCATTTCCCATTTCCAGAACATATAACCCATTTATTAAAGAAGCAGTACCATAAACAATATCATTCGAAATGATAGAAAATGTACCATTCTTAATACTAAAAGTAAAACCATCTTGTTCTAAACAAGAAATTGAAATAATGTTTCTAGAAATGCTTGGAACATAAAGACAATTATTCAAATGCAACAAAAGGCCCGTAGGAAAAATGAAGTCGGCATCTCCAACAGAATGGGCAGCAACCCTTGCTCCATTACCAACGCGGAGGTCCACCTCATTTCTTTCCAACCTCCTTGGGCTCCTAAGCACCTGCAGCATATTGTAGATATGAGAACCACAATCGGTATCCAATACCCATGAGGTCGGATTAGCACAAGAATAATTTATCTCAATAATGAAAATACCTGAGGCAGTGAAAGTAAACTGGCCTTGAAGGCCGGTGCATGTAAGGTGGAAAAACAAAAATTTTACCGCGAAAACATACATGCACACAAGATTCATGCTTTAAGACAACATGATGTTAACTTGTTTTGGCCTAATCAGTCAGGGAGATCAGTTGTCAGGTCTGAAGGGTTCAAACCCTCTAATGGTGATCCACACCACCGTTCGTCAATGATGCAAAAATGCCTTCTTGAAAGCCACCAGATGATCACCACAATGAGGCTTGCTATGTGCCCAATTGGTGAAGGTGGAGGCTAGGTATTCTGTTTGGAAAGGTGTGGTGAACTACCCTATAGAATGGTGCATAGATGGAGGAGAGTTGGCTAGGTTTTTACAAAACCCTAAGGAGAGGAATTTGTCTTGTGTTGTGCGCACAAGAGGAAGAAGAGAGTGAGATAATTAAATAAAATTATCCTTTCAAAAACATTTGAAAGTGGCATATGGAATCAAGGAGGATTGTTGGGTAGTATTTTCTTGAAAAGAGAGAGGTTGTCGTTCTCTGGGAACGGAAGAATTGATTTCTTTAAGAACTTCTTTTACTTTAATCGATTTGTAAAATTCTGATATTTTGTAACTTTGTAAAAATCAACACAAGTTTATTTATAACAGTAAAAGGATTATCAGAAAATCCAGAATCCTGACTTTGATGACTTTTCCCTAGAGATTTGCAATCATGCATTCTAACTGCTACAGCATGTAAAATTGATCGAATCTGACTTCTAGAAGAGCCACACTAATTTTTCCCAAATTTAGTGTGGTAAATGATTCACCTTAATCCCTTAAGATCTGAATCACTTTACTAAAAAATTGAAGTACGGTTCTTCCTTAGATTATTCCTAATCTAAGAAACTTGGATTAATAAAATCATGAACTTGAGTTTCCCAACACAAGTTCATGCAAGAATCTTGTTCATTACCATGGATCTCAAACATCAAGAACACATGCAAGCAGTCCGTATTAATAAAGGTACTCATCATCGCCATCAGAATTCCAGAAAAGGGATTTAGCTATGCATGATGTAAAATAAAACTAAAATGGAATCTGAAGCAAAAGAAAACATGATTCACATAAAAGAAATTGAAAGAGTAAAGGTACAGACCGAATTGTTCTTCACGGATTCAAAGGAAAATGCGATTAAAACTACAACTATACACATGCACCAAGATCGCGTTTGAATCCCTTCAAGAGCAGCGATGAAGAGCATGCAAGAACCTCCAAAAAAACGAAAAGCTTAAACTCGAAATTTCTATCTAAAAATCTAAGTACGAAAACTGAAAGATAAAACTCTCTGTGTTTCTTCTTCTCTCAAAAAAATAAAAGCTGCCCTCTCTTCTGTGTGCGTTCCCTCTTTTATCAGAATCCGCTCTCCATTTCTTGATTTTCTTGGTTATTTCTGCTGTCCGTCCGATCCAAGCAATATCCACGGTTGCCATGCCTCCACCTTATCTTATCTTCTTTAAAATTCTGCCACATGTCATTTTCTGGATAACAAAAGGGTAAGAAAAATTAGTAAAAAGATAAAAGCCCCCTTTTTTACCAAGATTTTACCACTTGGGCTCACTTCATTGATTTCAGCCCACTTTCACCTACACTTTTACACAATCAGCCCAAAAACATCATAAAAATCACCACTTAATTGGGTAAAAATCAATACTAACAAAATACCCCAAACTTAAGATATTGCTTGTCCTCAAGCAATCAAGTTTTCAAGTAATTGTTAGTTATTTTCCTTTTACCAATTCAATTTAGATCAGTCACTCAGAATAATGTTTAGACACTTTATTTTTCCTTTTCATTATACATTACAGCCATCAAATTCCTAGTCAGCTATATTGCCAATTGAAATCAATATCAGATTAGTAGTTCAATTCAAACTAACTAATCAATTAAACACACAAACAAACGTGTTACAGTTCATAACAAATAATTACACACATCACTTAAATCAGACATTGCTTAATCAATGAATTCCTCACTTGGTTTATCTCACTCGAATTTTTCTCTCATTTTAGTTAAGAGGTCAGTCACTCTTCATCAACTCTGCATTGTTATTTCTTAACTTAAATTTTACCTAGACACTTAATGTCTAGTTTTTCATTTCCATCAAAAGGTCTTTTTTTGGTCTTTTGTTTTTCTAGACACTTGGCTCATTATGGATAGCCTTAAGGGTCTAATTAATCTTCAATAGGCTTAAAAGACCAGTTTTTGCTTTCTGATAGGAAGAAGCTGCATCTTTTCTTTCTATAAATTTTTTACTAACTCACTTCCTTTCATCAAATGCAACCTTATTTTCTTTCTGTATCACTTTCTTTTCTGCCCCCTTTTTATTTTCTACCAACCTTTCTTTTCTTTTCAATTCTATCACTTGCATCCTTTACTTTTATCCTTCTATATCTTTTTTACACCCCTTTTTCTTTTGTTTTGCTACTTGGGGGGGGGGGTTTTCTCCTTTTCTTTTCTTTTTGATGCTTCCCTTTCTTCCTTTTTCTTTTCCTTTTTTACAGCCCTCACTCTTTTGTTCAATCAGTATCTTCTTAGCTGGCTTCTTCCTACCATCCTTTGTTGTTCAAGTCTTTTTTTTTTTAGCCTAGGGAAAATCAACTAGATATTAAGGCTTCCAAGATAGGGTAGGAAATGTGATTTGGTTGCTACTATACAGGTTATACATCATGAAAGAAAAGGCTTAGGCTCAAATGGGGTTGCAAAGGATTTAATTGAAATACAAGGTTGGCTATTTGGCTCTAGGCTTTTTAATCACAAACAAGTGCCCTTATCATGTCAAAATGTACTAACCAGTCGTCTAGGACAGATATTTTTAAGTTAAGAGTACCAATGCAGAATGACCACTCAGCAAGAAAAATTCAAGTGTTTAGGTTCAAATTCTTACCAAGGTATAAATCCAATGACATAGGCATTGAGTAAAACTGATGTGTGCAATATTTTTATGGAAGGTAACACAGTTGATGTGTGCTTAAATAACAAGTCAGACTGAAATTGAATACTACTCTGATAAGATATCAAAGTGGCAAATAACACTGAGTTAAATTAATGGTTGTCATGAATAGATAAATTAGAAAAATAAAGTAGCTGAAGTTCAAAATTTTCCAAAAAATTTGCTATTTTTCTCATCATGTATAGCATGTGTACCCACCCCAAACTTAAAATTCAGCTGTGTCCTCACAGCAAAGAAAACAGGGGTCATATTGGAAATATCTAAACATTGGACATTAACATATAGGTAATGAAATGGTAATTTAAAGAGTGTAGGATCATAAAACCTGTGAGACCATGAAAATGGTCTTTGTTGATTGAAGCTATTGCCCTCCTGGTGGACCTTCCATATCTACATGAACATGCTGACCAGCCTTTGCTCGTGCAGTAGATGATCCAGTGAAGGGGTCTTGAATCAATGAGTTGGGTATCTCAGGATATACTTCATGTGGGAAAGTCACTCCAAAAGTTGAGCCATCCCGCTTTTTAGCTGCCATTAGGTACTGCATAAGCTCTCGGTTGAACTGATGGAGCTTGAAAATTTGCCCCTTTTGAGCATTGAGCTGCTCTTGCTATGAGAGGACAGTGGCTTGAAGTTTGGCAACTTCATCCTCCAACGATGATGAACTCCCAGCACGAGAGTAGGTAGGAAGATCCTTCTTGTGCAATCGTGGCACCATTTTCACTATCCGAGCTAAACATCTTTCATCAAATGGGGAAGTGGGGAATGGGACCAATAGTGAGTCTTCATCAGATGGAGGGACACCAGCCTTGTCACATAAAAGCTTCACGAGGCAGGGAAATTGGAAAGTGCCCTTGAGTGTTAGGGCTTGAGCTCACAAGCTTTCGTACAACAGTTCTTCCGCATGGAAAAGGATATCAGCCAAGATGCAGTAAATAGCTACTGCTTGCTTCCAAGTCACCAAATGTACATGGCCGACAGGTAGGAGCCGTGCTCTTACAAAGGAACCCTAAACTTGTGCTTCTTTGCAGGTGAGCTTATGGTCGATTTTGTTGTCAGTCCACTTTTGTCCAATTTCGTTGAACAAGGTCTCAGCAACAAGATTCCTTGTTCTCTCAATATGCTTATTTGCATATGTGAGAAAGTAGAAATCTCCATCTCCTTCGAATTTGAAGCTGCAGGCATCTTTAATGGCAGAAGGGATGATGGGGACTTCAACTCCTCTGACAGTAATCGAAGTTGGTTTGTCAGAGTCGGGGAAGTTGGCTAGAAACTCTCGGACAAGGGCAACAGGTACCTTGATGGACTCCAACGCAAGTGTGCAAGTGCACGCATCAAGTAATAATGGGTGTATTAATGCCCAGATTATCGTTCCCACGAGGATAGAACTCTAATTAATGCCTTAAACTATTTTATAGAGAATGAAATTGAAAAGAAAAGTTAGTGATTGACCTGTTTGGTCAAACGTTCCCTACTGTCTTGACAACGTTCCTCAAGAATAGTAGGTTCAGTTTAATGACAAGCAACTCCTCACGTCGTTATGTATGTGATCCTTCTTGATGAGAGAAGGTACGATAATATTCATTGGAGATTTATAGATACAAGATTGAATAAAACAGAAATAACAATAGTAATAACATGAATCAAGATGACAACGGTGTGGATGGCTTAAAAATAATTTTACACAAGGAACAGATTCACTGCTCCATTCTTAAATAGTTATTTTCTCTACTCAAGACTTAACACTTTTGTCTTTGTCCCAGTTTCTTTACTGCCAACTCTGATTTCTCAATTCATGGACTAGATGGCTCACAAGTTTCCATATTCCTATGGCTCCCTTAACTCCAACAGGTACTTGGTACAAAACCTTTAAGTGGACGAATTAGTCCCTTATTCCTAAGGCAACCAGCAGTGTTGTTGCCTCAACACTACCTTCCCCCTCTGACTAAGCTGTCTGAAATCCCTTCCTTAAGGAAGTTCCTCTCTTAGTATGTATTCAATTTCCATTGATACACAATGAATATATCTTACTTAGCCAGAGAAATACAAAAAGCTTCGGTGCAAGAGTTTTGAAAATAATTCTTTAAGAACTTTGCAGCTTATCCGTTCCACAAACAGTTTAGCCCATGGCTGTTACTTTAAACATAATTATTCTAAACTGAAATCCCATAGACCCGAGATTCAGCTCAGAGATAACGAGTGGAAAGGAAAGAAATAATACTTATATTAAAATGAAAACAAGTTAGGTTACAACAAAATAAAAAGTGGAGAAGATGGTTGTTGCTCGTGAGGAGTCTCAAGTGGATGTTGTGGAATATAGAAGAAATGTTGTCACTTAACCACAACTAAGACTATACAAAAGTAAACTAAAAATAAACTAAGTGATCTTTTCGATCCTAGGTGATCTCTTCTTAAGGAATTCGATGATTGTCTTTGTGCTGGGACGTCCTATTTATAGGCAGAAGAGTGTATGGGAAGCTTGAAAATTCCTTGGAGTTGTTTTCTTGACTGCATGGGCGGGGCGGTGGCTACAGTTTTTGGAGGCTTGCAACTTGCTTGGATGGGACATTTATTGTCGGATTTGCCGTTTCTGTGCAGTCCCCCATGTCTTGCTTTCCTTTCAGCCAATGAGAACTCTTTATTCCCTGCTGTACACATTTCTTCGTGCTAGATGGCTGCACCGCTTATGCTTTATGGAAACATTTTTTCAACGTTCCTGCAAAGTGTTCAGAGAAATTAAATGAGTGGAGCAGGTGCATGAAACGTCCTCAGTCTGTTCCCCTTTTTATATGATTTTCAAAGGATTACTTCATCATCCGTTCCCCCACTGTGTTTTTATCATAAAGATGTAAAACAAGTGTTTTTAATGCTAAAGTTGCTCATCAGATGAGGGAACAGATGGTATTTTTCCATCAAAATGGGCTTAGATGGGGACGAATTTTCGTCCCATCAAACACCCCAAAACTAAATTGTTGGTTGTCCTCAAACAACTCAGAAATAGTGGCTTAGGCTGCTCAATTTCAAAGAATAGCTCAACTTCAGAAACTTGAGCTAGCAAGTAATCATAAACTTCTCAAAGATTGAACTATTTTCCACAGGTGATGATCAGAAAGAATTTGTTCCAAGGTAAGTGAAGATTGCTGATCTTCTGTCTCACTATCACTCAAGGTTTGGTGTTTCTCTATCCATTCCTGGATGTGATTCTTCAAAACTTGCTTTTCTGCTGCTTTCCTATGAAGTGCAGGTGCTTTTCAAATTCCAAGGATCTTTGTGAAAAGGCTGATGGAAGGGTTTAAAAATGGAGTGGTCACAGGTCTTGGAGCAAGGAATGTTTTCTGATTGTTTGCTTTAGCGCTGGACTTTCTGTTTGATGGAACACCTTGTTTTTGGACCTTGTTTTCTTCCTTGGAGGAATCTTATCTGGTATTTTCCTTCTGAATTCTTTTGAATGGTTGTTCCCATTTTTCTTTGTCTTTTTTCTTCTTGTCCTTTGTGCTCATTTCGGGTTTGTTCCTTGTTCCTTTTAGTTGACCTGGGACTGAGTGTGAGTGTATGGGGTTGATCTGTGGTGTGAATGGAGATGGAAGTGTTTGGTTGATTATGAGGAAGTGAGTGTATGGAGTTTGATCCTTGTTAGTGAGATTCACCTATTTTTCAGCAATACTTACAGCATCAAGGAAAGTTGAGAAGTTTCATTGTGGTGACACCACAGGAACGCTCTCATCAGTACGTGTATGGCTTTTTCATTTCTCACCAGCTTTAGTTCACACAGATCAACATTTCTCAAAATTTTGAAGATTAAATTCACTTCTTTCTTCCTATTTCAAGCATTCAGAGCAAGAATAGGAATGATTACTCATTGACTTTGTGTTTCATGTCATTGGCTATTCAAAATTTCACAGCCACAATACTATAACTGAAATGTATGTTACCAAGCAGTTTAAACAAAAAGGATTTTTCATTTCAAAAAGGAATATTTACACTAGGGAACGGAAAGAAAAACATTTGTACAGTACTGAAAATAAAATAAAACTTAAACAAATAGGAGGGTTTTCTCCCTTTCACTAGGGACGTCTTTTGTCCAAGGGGGTATCCTTCTCAGCACTTGTTTCAACTTCTTTAGCAGCATCAGATTCCTCTTGCGTAAGTGGTCTTCTCCTGAGCAGATCTCTTAGTCTTCTTACTTCAACTTCAGGGAGCCATTTCTCAGCATCCTTCAATAGATCACTGATTTTTGCAATGAGGTGTTCAATGGTGGATCTCAGCATTATCCTACCATTACGAATGCGCACAAGCTACCTTTCCACATCCAACAGCCTCATCTCCACCTGATAAATCCTCCCCTCTAGGTACATTCCGAAGGCCTTGAGGGCTTCTTTGGTTTCTTTGCGTTCTTCAGAATTCTTAAGGAGGAGCAAATGGTACGCAAACTACAAAGGTCGATATATGGGCTAAAGCAAGCATCAAGGAGTTGGAATATACGTTTTGATGAAGTCGTTAAGAGTAAAGATTTTATCAAGAACGAGGATGAACCTTGTGTTTACAGGAAGGTTAGTGGGAGTAATGTCGTCTTCCTAGTACTTTATGTAGATGACATATTGCTTATAGGAAATGACATCCCCACATTAAAAATAATGAAAGAGTGACTTTCAGAAAACTTCACCGTGAAGGATTTGGGAGAAGCGACCTTTATACTTGGTATAAAGATCTATAGATATAGATCCAAGAGGCTGCTGGGTTTATCTCAAGCCACGTATGTTGACAAGATGCTAAAGAGGTTTAGCATGGAAGGGTCGAAAGGGGTTTTCTTCCTGTCAGTCATGGGGTACACCTATCAAGGGCTATGTGTCCTAAGTCACAGCCTGAGAAGGATCGCATGAGTGGAATTCCATAAGCTTCGGCTATTGGATCCATCATGTATGCCATGATATATACGAGACCAGATGTCTCATATGCTTTGAGCATTACGAGCAGATACCAGTCTGACCCTGGAGAGGGTCACTGGACGGCAGTCAAAACCATCATTAAATACTTAAGAAAAACTAAGGATGCGTTTCTAGTCTATGGTGGGGTTAATGAGTTAACAGTGAAAGGGTTCACTGATGCCAGCTTTCAGAGTGACAAGGATAAGGACATAATCTCATGAGGATTCAAAGGGAAGGTTGTTGGCAATTTTGAATTGCAACAACTCCTCCAACTATGCGCACATCTTGAGGGATTTTTCAAGTGAGGAAAATCCTCTCATTCTCTCCCTACTAATCAACTCACTTATGCGCACAAAGGGGTATTCATTCCTCCTTAGGGTTTTCACAAGTAAACCTAGCCTATTCTCCTCACCTTTTGCGCCACTTTTGTGAAGTTTTCAAGTTGAAGACTTCACTCTTCTAAACACTAAACCCAGCCTCCATCTTCACCTATTGAGCGCATAGCAAGCATCTCTGTGGTGTTAATTTGGTGGCTTTCAAGAAGGTGTTCTTGCATCATTGACGAAGGGTGGTGTGGATCAACGTTAGAGTGTTTGAACCCTTCAAACCTGACAAGTGATCTCCCTGGCGATCAGATCGTAAACAAGGTAACATCATGCTGTCTTAAAGCATGAAAAATTGTTTGCATGTGTGTTTGCGCAAAGAAAATTTTTGTTTTTCCCTCTCACATGCTTCGACCTTCAAGGCCAGTTTACTTTCAAGTGGTATCAGAGCCTAGTTGCTTTACCATCGGCGGGTTATGGTACCTTGTTTGTGAAAAGTGTTTTTCACGGTTAAAATCTTTAAAGGGTTAAAGTTTAAATTCTGCATATGGATTTTGAATCACAAATGCTTTAAATTGTTAAAGTTTTTGTTTTTATGAACATGTTAATTCGATTGCTATGATCATAAATCTATATGTATTCATGGTTTCATTTCTTTTTCTTTATGAAAGTTTTAAAAGGAAACACCATTTTTGAAAGAGATGATTCGGCCATGAAAGGGTTTATGGCTGCATGCTTTATTTAATTTTATTTTCTTTGAGAAAGAATTAACAAAATTTGAATTATAAAATTATTATATGATTCGGCCATCAAGAGAAAAATGAAGAGAATTAGAATCTTAATTTTATTTTGATGTTTAAATGTTAAATATCAAAATATATGTGAAAACATGTTATGAGATAATATGATGTTTTGTGCTTGCAAGTTTTTTGAATCTTTCAGGTGCAAAAGGAAGGGGACGGTCATGGTGCCCGATTTGAAATTTCAAATTTAAATTAATGTGTAATTTTCTCTATTTTAATTAGAGTTATAATTTGAATTTCAAGTTTTTATAATTTTAAATCTGTCCCACCAAAGATGTTTTAGAGTTTCTTTAATTATATGTAATTAGAGAATTAGGCTAGTGACGTATAGACGACAAGTAGCCGTTGCTTGAGAAGCAAGATGGACAAATGTGCGAGCACCATGACTGTCTTAAATAAATTGTTTATTTGCATGTATGCTTAGAACGTCTAGTATGCATGAATTGGACAAACCGCGTTTGTATGTTTATTACGTTCGTCCAATTGCGACTAGCGTAAACCGATAGATGTTTGACACAGGTTACGACTAGCATGATAACTTACAACATGCGTTTGATGAGACCTAATAAACCCTGAATAAAAGGAACCCTTAAAAGGAACAAATTATTAAACGTATGATTACCTCCCACCACCAATACTACTCAAACCTCTTCAACATAGTGATGCTCCACAACTCAGTTGGGACCCACTATTTCGTTGAGCTAGAGTAGTGTGAGACACTTGGGGTGCTGGTAAATGCTTAACTGAGACATAAATTGCAGGCTCAACCGTGCCTATTGTTAGTATATGGGTGTCCTAGAGACAATCTTTTGATTAAATAAAGGACACTAGATGTAGAACTTTGTTTGTCGCAAATAAATGAAAGCACTATTTATTCAGCTTCATATTGTGTCTCGATATTATTGTTAATATTATATGAACGAACTGGATAAACCCCTTGGAATAGAATAGGTATCTCTTGAGTATCTGTGATGAGATCACGATCATGAGGATTCAAGGATATCGCATGTCTATTCCTAATTATATGTTCCTAGTCTAGAGACACTGAGTTTGGGGATCAGTGATCTCGGGTAAGACTAGTACGACTTATCTACTTGTATATGGATACAAGGTAAAGACCTCATGAGCTGCAGATATGGAGATATCTTAGCTAAAGTCGTGGGTGGACCTATAAGAGTATAGCTCGCACTGAACAGACCCAAAAAGAGACTCTATGAGGAAATCTCACAGATAGTGTCATTAGAGTAATCTTTTTATGTTTGGGTATGTCTTTCCTTAGACCAGAAGTTGTTATCTAGACTGTGTTCTTGAAGGCATGTTTTGATTGCATGCCTCGTCTGCCTGAAACATGGAGACTCATAGGTATACTGTTGGGCGTGTCCTTAAAGGGCACAGGGCTAGGGTAATAAGCTGAAGGAATTCGTCAAATCTCTGTGAGAGATTAGGTTATCTGTAAACTGGAGAAATCGGGATGACATTTACAGGGACTCGGGAATCTATGCATAGTAAAAGAGATCATGAGATGATCTGCCTTTAGAGTCAGTAAATTGAAGATTCCCTATTTCGAATAAAGCTTACCCTAAACTGCAGGGTTTGATACATTTCATTACCCTAGGTTAATGGGAAGATAACCGAGACGAAGGGAAATACATACAGTAACCAAATATGTGCAATAGGATGATCAAGTCATTAATCTGACTAGTTCTGGGGTAACAAAGCATTGCTAGTGCTCTGTGTTGTCATTAATTGGGTTGTGGGCTTGTTGGGCCCAAGCCCAGTTATGTCAGAAGCTAAGTTGGACCTAATGGGTCACACACTAACACCTCGTAGTCATGATGGACTAGCTTTAAAGGTATTGGGCCTAATAATGGTTGTTAGCCCAAGAAGCTGTTTGGAAGCCCACCTAAATGGGTGGTTGGTGCATGGAGCTTAGTAATGGGCTTGGATAGTCCAAGCCATTACTAATTAATTTAATTAGTTAAATTAATAATCAAATATTTGAATTTCGAATTTGAAATTTGAATTTTGAAATTTGAATTTGGAATTTGAATTTGAAAATTCGAATTTTGAATTTGAAATTTGAAATTTGAAATTTGAAATTTGAAATTTGAAATTTGAATTTTGAAATTTGAACTTTGAATTTTGAAATTTGAATTTGGATTGTGAAATTCGAATTTTGAATTTGAAATTTTGAATTTTGAATTTGAATGTTTGAACATTTGAATTCAAGTGTTTGTATTCGAATTTGAATTTGCTTTGAAAAGT
>JAVKPL010005116.1:0-231604 GCA_032173675.1 Gastrolobium villosum | reverse complement strand
TTATCATCAGATACGGGTAAAGCCGGAGGATGTCCCAAAGACAGCATTTCGCTCGAGGTACGGGCACTACGAGTACTTGGTGATCCCGTTTGGACTCACCAATGCACCCGCAGTGTTTATGGACTACATGAACAGAATTTTCCAGCCGTACCTGGATCAGTTTGTGATCGTCTTCATTGACGACATCTTGATCTACTCCAAGACGGAGGAGGAGCATACCGAGCACTTGAAGATTGTGTTGCAAGTGCTAAAAGAGAAAAAGCTTTATGCTAAGCCGTCGAAATGTGAGTTCTGGCTCAAGGCGGTGAAATTTCTGGGTCATGTGATTTCTGCTAATGGAGTTGCAGTTGATCCTAACAAGATTGAGGCCGTGATGGATTGGGAGAGGCCCAAGACGGTTACAGAAGTGAGAAGCTTCTTGGGTTTGGCAGGCTACTATCGGAGGTTCATCGAGGGATTCTCCAAGATGGTGCTACCGATGACTCGCCTTACCCGAAAGGAGACTCCATTCGTGTGGACACATGAGTGTGAGGAGTGTTTCCAGGAGTTGAAGGAGAGACTGACTACTGCTCCTGTGTTAGTCCTTCCTGATCCTGCGGAGCAATTCGAATTATACTGCGATGCCTCTGGTAAAGGACTTGGCTGTGTGCTGATGCAGAAAGGGAAAGCGGTTGCTTACGCTTCAAGACAGTTAAAACCTCATGAGGAGAACTACCCGACTCACGATTTGGAGTTGGCAGCCATCGTTTTTGCTTTCAAGATTTGGAGGCATTACCTGTTTGGCATGAAGTTTGCTGTATTCAGTGATCACAAGAGCCTGAAGTATCTGTTTGACCAGAAGGAGTTGAACATGAGACAGCGAAGATGGATGGAGTTCTTGAAGGACTACGACTTCGAGTTGAGGTACCATCCTGGCAAGGCCAATGTGGTAGCTGATGCTTTGAGTCGGAAATCCGTGAGCTTATCCAGCTTAATGATGAACGACTACGAGATGATCGAGAAGTTCAGAGACTTGAGAGTGAACTCCTTGTTTGGGGGCGCACTGCTCGAAATGGAAACAGCAGAAGTGATCAATGAGCTGATGGAAAAGATCAAAGAGGCGCAAGTGCAAAGAGAATGCCTTGATTACGTGAAGAACCAGGACGGTGTGTCTTGGAATGATGATGGTTTATTGCTGTTCCAGAAGAGGATTGTTATTCCTCGAGGGCCACTGACTGAGGAGGTTATGGCAGAGGCTCATAAAGGCCGGTTCACTATCCACCCTGGTGCCACAAAAATGTACCAGGACTTAAAAAGGAATTTTTGGTGGCCGGGCATGAAGAAGGACATAGCGGTCTACGTGTCCAAGTGTCTGATTTGTCAGAAGGTGAAGATCGAGCACCAGAAACCGTCTGGTAAACTTCAACCTCTGGAGATTCCACAGTGGAAGTGGGAGAGTATTTCCATGGACTTCGTGGTGGGATTGCCTAAAACTCAGGCTGGTTGTGACTCTATCTGGGTCATTGTGGACAGATTGACCAAGTCTGCCCATTTTCTTCCAGTGAAGGTGAGCTTCACTACAGAGCAGTTGGCCAAGCTATATGTCCGCGAGATTGTGAGGCTTCACGGGGTGCCCGAGAGTATCATCAGTGATAGGGACCCGAAGTTCACATCTCGGTTCTGGGAGGCGCTGCAGGAGGCTTTTGGTACGCAGTTGAGATTGAGTACCGCCTATCACCCTCAGACTGACGGACAGACTGAGCGGACCATCCAGACATTGGAGGACATGTTGAGAGCTTGCACGTTGGAGCAGGGTTCTGCATGGGATAGGTACCTTCCGTTGGTTGAATTTTCTTACAACAACAGTTTTCATGCTAGTCTGGGCATGGCACCCTACGAGGCGCTGTATGGTCGGAGGTGTCGGACTCCTACCTGCTGGTCTGAGGTTGGAGATAAGGAACTTTTCGGCTTGGACTTTGTCCAAGATACTACCCTACAGATCCAAATGATCAGGGAAAAGTTGAAGCAGGCGCAGAATCGCCAGAAGAGCTACTACGATGTCAAGCATCGACCACTGGAGTTCAGTGAGGGTGAGCACGTGTTTGTGAAACTTTCACCTGTCACCGGTGTTGGACGGGCACTCGGCGTGAGGAAGTTGAGCCCGCGATTCATAGGGCCCTACCAGATCCTTGGTAGAGTAGGACCAGTTGCCTATCGACTCGCCTTACCTCCGAACCTAGCCAACATCCACGACGTGTTTCACGTGTCTCAGCTTCGGAAGTACATAGCAGATCCTTCGCACGTGGTGCAGCCGGATGATGTGGAGGTTCGGGAGAACCTAAAGACTCCCGTCGGACCACTCAAGATCCTCGATCGTGGCGAGAAGCAGTTGAGGAGCAAGATCATTCCGATGGTCAAAGTACAATGGTCAGGAAGAACTCCTGAGGAGTGTACCTGGGAGCGAGAGGATGAGCTTCTCCGACAGTATCCCGACTTTCGAGACAGGTATGTTTCTGATTTTGAGGACAAAATCCTTAAAAAGGTGGGGTGAATGTAAGAACCCGCACCGCTAATTAAGGTAATTAGCGAATTAATTATGATAATTAGGAAATAATTCCATAATTGACCCTAATAATTATTAATGGGCTTAGATAATTATATTGAGTGAGTAAAAATGCTGAAAGTCGCTTTTCGGAAGAAAAGCGCAGATACCGGTTCTGCTACTCGGTATAAATGCGTACCGGAAAAGTATCCCGGAAAATTATAACGAACGCATGATAATTACTAGAATATTATGTAGGACTTGTAAAACAAGTTTCAAGTCAAAACGACGTAATCTGATGCCAGAACTGATACAGGCTATGGAAAAGCGCGTACCGGAAAGGTGCTCCGAAAAATAAAATAAAAATATGACAAATCTTAGAAAAATGCGTAGGTCCAGAATCCGAAGTTTGGGATCAAGATCTTTTACTTTGCGATTAAGGCTAATACTGCGCGATTAGTGACTTTGCCTATATATAGGCACACTAAGGCACAAAACCCTAGGTGCCTCATTTTTCCTACGTGACTGCTGCTGCCACCTTTCTTCTTCTTCTTCTTCTTCCTCTTCTTCTTCTTCTTCTTCTCTTCTTCTTCCTTCTTCTTTCCTTTGCCAAGTGATCACCTTTCATGCTTGTTTAGACATTTGTGAAGGTGAGAGTTAATCTTGGGGCTGCATTGTGGCCATCATTCTGAGTTGAGAGGTAGTTAGTGAGCATGAGTTTGAAGCTTTAGTAATGGCTACTTTGTGGTAGTCATTGTGAGCTTCAAAGTGCCTTCTTGTGGTGCAAGAACCCACCTTGAAGTGCCATTTTCGTGCTCCTACTTAGGCTGAGTGTGAGGAACCTTGGGAGAGCTCCAAGAGCACAACTTGCCTCTGTTTTGAACTTTGGTAAGTTACCTCACTATGATCATGAGTCTATGATGCTTAAAGTTGATGTCTTGGCCATGTTTAATGAGTAAACAAGAGGGTATAAGAAATATGAACCTAAAATGAACCAAAGATGCATGCTTTAACGTGTTGAAGTGTTAAAAATGGAACCTTGGAGGGATATCTTCGCGAAATACAGAAACTGCATTCTGTCGCGAAATATCCGGATATCTCGAGTGAGATATCCGGATATTGGATATCCTGATATCTCGAGTGAGATATCCGGATATTGGATATCCTGATATCTCGAGTGAGATATCCGGATATGGGATATCCTGATATCTCGAGTGAGATATCCGGATATGGGATATCCTGATATCTCGAGTGAGATATCCGGATATGGGATATCCTGATATCTCGAGTGAGATATCCGGATATGGGATATCCTGATATCTCGAGTGAGATATCCGGATATGGGATATCCTGATATTCTGAGGGAGATATCCGGATATTGGATATCCTGATATTTCGAGTGAGATATCCTGATATGGGATATCCTGATATTTCCAATGAGATATCCTGATACGGGATATCCTGATATTTCCAATGAGATATCCTGATACGGGATATCCTGATATTTCCAATGAGATATCCGGATATCCTGGGATTTCGCAGGTAGCTGTGCTGTGTGAACAGTAAGCTATTGGGGGTTTGTGGACCCTAGATTAAGGAAGTTGAACTTCTGTAATTAATAAACTAAGTCAGAATCACATGATTAAGGGCTTATGGCTTTGTTGGAAGCCTTGAGACGTAAAACGTAAAAGAAAGGCGTAGTCTTTAAGTTGTATGCTTGTGATGCATGATTATTAATGTATTATTGGTCCATATCAGATTGTGATACTGCTGTTGTGGACTTGTGAGTGGTTGGACTCTTGGCTTGGATAGCTAGCTTGCAAGGTAAGCTTTCGTGTCCTCGGTTTAGCCATTTTGATGTTCCACCATGTCCCATGGGGATGGGTTTATGCATGCTGTGTTACATGCTTTGATTATTTTGGAAATGCTGTTGAGCTGTTTATATGTAATGAGCATTATGATATGCATGTGGTGTCCACCTAGACGGCAATCCTGAGTATGTAGTACATACAAGATGGAGAAGCATGTGGGTGAGGTGCAGGTAGTATCCATGTACTCATGTAGGCATAGACGTATTCCTACATTTCTCTGGCCAGTAGATTTGAAAGCACACATGACATGATTAATTGCTGCATCGCATGATTTGGAACTTATATTGTAAATACTGTTTTTGGAACTTATATTACACATGTAAGTGAGCTTGGGGTGGAGACTCCTTGAGGACCCCTTGTCTTACTGAGATTTCTTGTTAGAGATCTCACCCCACGTTTGGGGACGCTTATTTCAGGATCAGGTAATGTTGAGGGGTCAGGTGGCAGGAGGCCAGAGTTGAGCTGATATTCTGATATGCTGTCTTGCTGGATTTGCTGTTATGTTTTCCGCTTTTATTATGCTGATTATGTTGAGACTATTTGTGGGCATTGTTGCCTTATTTGGTGAGCATGGGGTTTGTCCATGCCACATGATTGTTATCGTCTTATTAAATTAATGTTGTAATTAAAGTATCAGGATTTTGACCCAGGCTACTTGTATAGACCTGTGGCTTTAGATACTCACCTTATATTTATGTACGAGGTATTCAGTTAGTTGTCTTGCAATTTACATACAGGCAGTATTTTTATGAAAATGATTAAGTAATCAAGTTGGTTAAGTTAATGACGTCATAATTGAATTAAAGAAAAAGTTATTCCGCATTTTTATTAAGCGTGGCTTAATACGATAGTGTGTTAACAGACCGGGTTAACACGGGCTGTTACAGTACCTTTGTTTTAAATTGGTTTTCCAACCTAAAGGTCTTCTTTCACCTAATTTACCTCATATAATCTTTTCAATACATAAATTCTAGTCTCTCTAGATACTCATACACAAGAGAAGAATGCATATCATTTCATCATATATGCAAATACCCAATAATTACAACATTACATCATGTTTACAAGTTTTAATTACAATTCATGGGACTTAGCTACAAAACACTATGATCACTCCTTGGCTCCCATCAACAAAAGAGATACCAAAAGCATGAGCATAGGCTAAGTCCACCCAAATAAATATAGCATGCATATGACAATTGATTCTCCTTTAGCAATCCTATACATGTGAACTACAAAATAACATGCTTAATCAAATGACACAATATCTTCATATGCCCAATCACTTCAAATATGGCCACTTGCCGTCAGAGGCTCCTGCAACATCCTTTCCTGAAAGGGGGTCCCCAACAACACGGGGTGAGATATACGAATATATCACAGTAAACCAGGGGTCCTTGGAGATCACTCCACCCTAAGGTTCACTTTCGATGTGCACATAATCATAACAGTTCAACACATTCTTATCAATAACCATTATATGGACTTCCAAGAGAGATCCTCAAAGGGCTGTTTCTCTTAGGCTCTTACCACATGGAGATCCAAATAGGGCTGTTTCCAAAGGAAGTCCTTAACCTCAACCTAGGAACCTCCAAGAGAGATCCACATAGGGCTGTTTCTCTTAGGCTCTAACCACATGGAGATCCACATAGGGCTGTTTCCAAGGGAAGTTCCTACCAATCATCCTCATCATAATACTATCAGTCATAACCTCAATCACAATCCTCAACCATTACCTCATTCATTATTTGCTACCTCTATAACCATTCCTCAATGACTCTTCAACAATCAACATCAACCAATAATCATGAATCAATCATAACAAGTATCAATGCATGAATCAATGCATGAGCATACAATTACTATATCATAATTATATATCACATCTAGAAAACCATTTCTCCTCAACGGAGTATGGTGGAACACTCAATGGGATCAACCCCAAGGTCCAAAGGTTTACCTTGCTTTTGAACTCTCCTCAATTGCACTCAACCACAAGGGTTGGTCACTCCACTTGGTTCTCTTGCCTCAATCCTATTAATACAAGGAACACAATCAATTCTATAATCAACCAATGGCTCACCATTAAAGAATATCCTTAATTTCCAAGCATAATTTGCTCAAATAACAAACTTTACCAAAATAACAATCTAAACTCATTTCTACCGTTTATTTATCATCTACAATAATTTTTACAAAGGGATTAAGTTTAAATCAAACTCAAACTCATAAAACCCCAAAAACACTATTCATCATCTTCAACCTCTAGAAAACTCCATGAACACAAGGTTGGAGAAGTGGAAACTTACCACAATAGGTCACATAATCAAGCAATAGAGGTCTCCTATGCTCCCATGGTTGGAGATGCCATAAAACTCCTCAAATCATCAATGGGTCGAATTTTAGGAAGGAGAGATCTCACTCCACAATGCTTCCCACTCAAAACTAAGCTTGGATTATGAAAGATGAGAAGATTTGGAGTGGATTAGGCTTTTGAATCTCTTAAAATGGCCAATGATTGCTCCCCCTAGGGTTTCCCCCTTCCCCTTCCTCTTCTCTTCTTTCCTTCTTTTTTTTTCTTTCTTCTTCTGGTCCACGACGGGTTGGGGAGGGGTTTTGGGTTCCTTTAGTTGCTGACTACTTAACATAGGTTAAGTGGGTATCGGTTCATCTATCTATTCAACTCCATTAATTACCAAACTTTACCCAACAGTCTGGAATTTTTTTCTAGGAATAATTCTACTTTCATTTTTATATTTTGGGTACTTTTGTCTACACCCATTTATACCCCTTAATTTTCACAGAGTACACTTTTTACTTCAAAAGTGACCCCAATTCACTTAATTATGCCTTCTTCTTAATTTTACTCACTAATACATGCTTAATTACTTAATTAAAAGTAATTAATTAAACCCTTAAATTGGGGATGTTATATTCACCCCACCTTTTTAGCGATTTTGTCCTCAAAATCAACAGAATTACTCATCCAATCAACTAGGGATTTATCGTAGAACTCTTCTTGTGTTCCCGAAGTTACCCTATCCATCAGTTCCTCCTTTCCTCACCATCTTATCATAAGATGAAATGTTCCATTTCGTGATTTAGCTTTCATTTTTATAATTACTTGATACTACTATATTCAAGCACTTTTATCTTTCATCTTCCTCAAGGGTCATACATATTCACTTGATATTTAACCCTGACCTTCGGTGGTTCTACTAATAACCTCATACAAAACCTCATCTGATGGAACTTCCAAGAGAGATCCACTATGGGCTGTTTCTCTTAGGTATCTAACCACAAGGAGGTCCCGAAGGCTAACTCCAAGGGAAGTTCCCCTCAATATAGACCTTCAATGAGAATTCTCAATCTCATAGGATACTATCCTCATAGAGATAATACTACCGCTTCCATGGAAAGGTCAATGCATACAACTTGTCATCTTTTAGCAATCTATGCATAGCCTAGTCTTTAATTTCTAGACATAACTAATCACACAATCATAATTGAGTCCATAGTTTAAGCATATGCGACTCCAACCTCAATAAACTATGCATGTTATACTAATCTACATGCATCTTACCTTCCGTCAAGCGTGGAAACCTCTCTAGCTGGGGTTGGGTCGAAGTGCTAACATGTGCCGCTGCTGAAGGATCAGAGACCACTTGTACTTGAACAACCCGTCCCACGATCTGGGGACAATCCCTCGCATAGTGACCAGGTCTACCACACTTGAAACATACGTTTTGGCCCATCAAACAAGCGCACTTGTGATGCCTACCACAATTATCACACTTGGGCACCAGGGGTCTTTCGTCATCCCAACTTTGTTGGTTCCGGCTTCTCTTAAACTTTTCTTCCGACTGTCTAACTTGTAGTTTTTCTTTTCTATCCTTGTCATCCATCTTCTTACTCTTTTCGGAAGTAGAGCCAGTTGCTCCACTAGCGCCAGATGCTTGTGCCTCGGAAGACTTCTTACTTTTCGACACACTATAAACTTCTTCCACCTTCTGGCATTGGTTCACAAACTTGCTAAACTCTCGGATATCACAATTAGACATCTTCCGAGACATTTTCTCGTTCAGACCCCATTGGAACTTGGAGGTCATCTCAGCTGGAGTGGGTAGGGCTCTCCCATAGTTAGCATATTTCACCAATTCATTGAACTTGGCAAAATATTGGTCAATGGACATCGACCCTTGTTTCAGATCATTGTATTCATTCTGCTTCTTTTCCCTAGCCTCCCTAGGGAAGTAGTTGTCCAAGAACAACGTCTCAAACAACCGCCAGGTGATTTCCCGGCCTTCAGCTTCTAAAGGTTGCACTGTATTAGTCCACCAATCTTCCGCTTCCTCTTCCAACATGTAAACGGAGTAGACCAATTTCAATGCACCATGGCACCTCATAACCCTGAAAATCTTCTCCATAGCTTGGAGCCATTTCGCTGCCACCATAGGGTCATATTCTCCTTTAAAAGAAGGAGGTTTGTGTTTCCTGAAAGCCATTAATCTTCTCTCTTCGACTTCGTGCTCATCATCCTGTTCTGCATGTAGTTGACGCACCTCAGTATGATGGCTATGACTACCTGAGTGGTGACTCGCTTCACCTTCATTATTACCCGCTCCGTCTTCTTCATTGTGAGCAGGTGGAGTAGGCGTGGCAGTGTGAGGAGGAGGAGAGGGTTGCCGGTTCTCGGGTCTAGCACCCCTCATCGCCCTCAGCTCGTTCATCATTGCGGTCATAGCATTCCGCGTGTCCTCATTTGTTTTGAGTAAATTTTCGTTAGCTCGACGACTAACTTCCAACTCCCTGTGCACAGCTGCCAGGGTTTCAACCATAGGATCCGACTGCCCAACCGTGGCCCCACGACCACCTCGGGGCCTAACCAAAGCAGCCAAAACAGGATCTGGCTGAGCGTTTGCATTCGATGCTTCGGCGTTATTCCGGTTCCTCGTCATGACACTACACAAGTTACACCCAGAAATGAGTTGATCAGGCTCACACTAAGTGATCACAAATGCAATAATCATCAAGAGTACCAAAACAACTACAACGCATTAAACAGCAAACACATAAAACAATAATCCACAAGTTTCCCTACAAAACTGCTCTGATACCATAAAATGTAACACCCCGTTCTAGAACCGGTTTGTTAACATTGACTTATGATATTAAGCGCAGTTACAATCACATTGGTGCAATTAAATCCGGTTAAATTTTTCTTTTTAAAGCAAGCCGAATTAAAATTACCCAATTGCGTGACCATAACCATAATACATTGCGGAATAACATACTTAAAGCTTAATACCACACTTTCATTTCATTTACTATGGTCTCCATTTTCCCATTATATTATAGGATTTTCCGTTAGTTACGCGTGGGTTCAAACCGCGCTCAAATCGGAGCACCGTAGCCCAAGTTATGAGATTTCTAAGCGACAGGTGCTGAATCGGCAGATCCCCCGCGCTGACAGCGCCACAGTGGCGCCCTCAGCGCCAGCGCCACTGCCATATTTTGGCCGTTGGCGCTCCTAGCGCCAGTCTGGCGCCCATAGCGCCAGACAACAGGGCTGTGTACCAAAAACAGGGCAATTTGACCTTCCTGTGGTATTTTAACCATAACTTTAGTTATACTTATCCAAATTACACAATCTTGGTCTCTATGGAAAGCTAAGAAACATATCTACAACTTCCATCAAGACACAAGGTCCAAATCTATCATATAGGATACGAAAATTGGACAAAAAGACAGGGTACCTTTGTTTTAAATTAGTTTTCCAACCTAAAGGTCTTCTTTCACCTAATTTACCTCATATAATCTTTTCAATACATAAATTCTAGTCTCTCTAGATACTCATACACAAGAGAAGCATGCATATCATTTCATCATATATGCAAATACCCAATAATTACAACATTACATCATGTTTACAAGTTTTAATTACAATTCATGGGACTTAGCTACAAAACACTATGATCACTCCTTGGCTCCCATCAACAAAAGAGATACCAAAAGCATGAGCATAGGCTAAGTCCACCCAAATAAATATAGCATGCATATGACAATTGATTCTCCTTTAGCAATCCTATACATGTGAACTACAAAATAACATGCTTAATCAAATGACACAATATCTTCATATGCCCAATCACTTCAAATATGGCCACTTGCCATCAGAGGCTCCTGCAGCATCCTTTCCTGAAAGGGGGTCCCCAACAACACGGGGTGAGATATACGAATATATCACAGTAAACCAGGGGTCCTTGGAGATCACTCCACCCTAAGGTTCACTTTCGATGTGCACATAATCATAACAGTTCAACACATTCTTATCAATAACCATTATATGGACTTCCAAGAGAGATCCTCAAAGGGCTGTTTCTCTTAGGCTCTTACCACATAGAGATCCACATAGGGCTGTTTCCAAGGGAAGTCCTTAACCTCAACCTAGGAACCTCCAAGAGAGATCCACATAGGGCTGTTTCTCTTAGGCTCTAACCACATGGAGATCCACATAGGGCTGTTTCCAAGGGAAGTTCCTACCAATCATCCTCATCATAATACTATCAGTCATAACCTCAATCACAATCCTCAACCATTACCTCATTCATTATTTGCTACCTCTATAACCATTCCTCAATGACTCTTCAACAATCAACATCAACCAATAATCATGAATCAATCATAACAAGTATCAATGCATGAATCAATGCATGAGCATACAATTACTATATCATAATTATATATCACATCTAGAAAACCATTTCTCCTCAACGGAGTATGGTGGAACACTCAATGGGATCAACCCCAAGGTCCAAAGGTTTACCTTGCTTTTGAACTCTCCTCAATTGCACTCAACCACAAGGGTTGGTCACTCCACTTGGTTCTCTTGCCTCAATCCTATTAATACAAGGAACACAATCAATTCTATAATCAACCAATGGCTCACCATTAAAGAATATCCTTAATTTCCAAGCATAATTTGCTCAAATAACAAACTTTACCAAAATAACAATCTAAACTCATTTCTACCGTTTATTTATCATCTACAATAACTTTTACAAAGGGATTAAGTTTAAATCAAACTCAAACTCATAAAACCCCAAAAAACACTATTCATCATCTTCAACCTCTAGAAAACTCGATGAACACAAGGTTGGAGAAGTGGAAACTTACCACAATAGGTCACATAATCAAGCAATAGAGGTCTCCTATGCTCCCATGGTTGGAGATGCCATAAAACTCCTCAAATCATCAATGGGTCGAATTTTAGGAAGGAGAGATCTCACTCCACAATGCTTCCCACTCAAAACTAAGCTTGGATTATGAAAGATGAGAAGATTTGGAGTGGATTAGGCTTTTGAATCTCTTAAAATGGCCAATGATTGCTCCCCCTAGGGTTTCCCCCTCTCCTTCCTCTTCTCTTCTTTTCTCTCTTCTTTCTCTCTTCTTTCCTTCTTTTTTTTCTTTCTTCTTCTGGTCCACGACGGGTTGGGGAGGGATTTTGGGTTCCTTTAGTTGCTGACTACTTAACATAGGTTAAGTGGGTATCGGTTCATCTATCTATTCAACTCCATTAATTACCAAACTTTACCCAACAGTCTGGAATATTTTTCTAGGAATATTTCTACTTTCATTTTTATATTTTGGGTACTTTTGTCTACACCCATTTATACCCCTTAATTTTCACAGAGTACACTTCTTACTTCAAAAGTGACCCCAATTCACTTAATTATGCCTTCTTCTTAATTTTACTCACTAATACATGCTTAATTACTTAATTAAAAGTAATTAATTAAATCCTTAAATTGGGGATGTTATAATGTTATTTCTGGCTATTAAATCATAACCGTATAAAGATGGATCAATTGTGATAAAGGAAGAGAGAGAAAAAGGGAATCATAACCATTTAAAGGTGAATCAATTAATATAAAGAAATAAATAAACAAAACGACGTAGTTTTGGGTAGCCGGAGATAATCTTATCTCAAGCAACTTGGTAAATATTTTTCCCTATATATATATATATATATATATATATATATATATATATATATATAAAATTATTTCTGCAGCTGTTTTACGTACAGCAACAACAAGTGTATGGTTATGATTTCTCGTCTTTAATGCTTTCATCCTTTGTATGTTTATGATTCCCTACATTTAATGTTTTCATGTATATATATGGCAAATATTTGATTAATTGCTGCAGATACAGCAGCTGCAAAAATGTATATATATATATATATATATATATATATATATATATATATATACTTAGAATTTTGTACTCAAGATCACTAGTTTAGCATGTAAGTTACATTTTTAATTTTGGTCATTAATCATATTTATATCTAACCGTTCTGATTTATTAAATATATTAACCGTTAAATATGAACAGATGAATTATTATTAAATTTGAGTACAAAACTTCTTATAATATATCCTCATGCCGGTGAAGAGTACTCTACCAATGGATTGTCGACCATTTTAGAATGAACACATCTTCGCAGTCATTCTACTATTAAGCCGGCTAATTGAATTTCTAATAAATTGGAGACTTCAAAGAGTAGAATCAACAAGTGTGGGGTTCTGCTACCCCACCTGGACAAAATAATCAAATAAGCAAATTATTGCAATTTACGCCACCATCGAAATTTTATATATACTATGATGTGAACACTTGACATGTCTATCTCTGTTGGTATTCTTTTAGATTTTATGTAAAACGTAACAACAACATCTCCTTTCTTTGTGACCCCCATGACACTGGATTTTCAAGTTAATTTATTACTTACAAGTACTACTAAACAATATTTCTCTGCAAAATGATAATTTTTAATAAGTGATCTCCAAACAAGACCTTTCAGCATACTATATTTTAGCCCTGAGTGATTGCAAATGACTCATTAAAGTGTTTGGAAGCTCTTGGACTATCCCGAAGTTTTTTTTCTTGTTGGAGACTTTCTTCAGTTACATGCATAACGTACAAAGAAGAGATCATCAAATGCTGAAATGTTCTAGAACATCTTCCCATCACCCTTCATAAAAAACATTACTAAACTCATTCTCAAAGGAGTTAAGGGGGACCGGGAGAGACAACGAATATGAGTACATATGAGTACATATGTGATATATGATAAAAATATCAGTAGATTGGGTAACTTATGCGATATAGCCATTCTGTATACGTCGTTATGGTTCTTGCTGATTCTGTGAATAGCAAACTATATTCGAATCTTTCTCAGTCGGCAAATTCCATGTAATTCAATTTCACTATCGACCAAAAACATTGCATGGAAGCCTCTATAGAACTGGTCATCAGCCATGTATATATATATGATAGTGATCTTAATCATAAGACAGTACTTTATGTACATATGACTATTATTTTTTTTTTATATATATATATTGCTAAGTTGAGACTATATATTGGGCAGAGATTGTTCTTTCCTGTTGCCATTGTATTTTACCAGTTCTTCTCTTTGTTTTGAACTGGTTACACAAAAAGTTTTCTCCAGACTAGCCATGGTATTTTATTTTTTCTTTATTTAAATGCATGCACCCCATTTAGCTCACCGTTTTCGTGTTAATTTCTTGCATGCTACTTACATCTTCATAATTTCCATGCAGGAAAAGTCTGAGGTTGTTGTTGGGAATGTGGAGTGGATGCATGAGGAGGAGAAAGGAGAGTTGGTTGAAGGAAAAGTTGATTGGAAAGGAAGAAGAGCCCTGAAACACAAACATGGAGGGATGACAGTTTCTTTGCTCGTACTAGGTAAGGACTAACTCAGTATGGTATGGCTTCATTTCATGGACATTTTACTTGTTAATAAGATGAAATAAGAACCTTATGTTAAGGTGTGGATTATATCGGAGTATTAACCAAGAGAAAGGAACCTGTATGCTTCTTTCTTTTTTTTCTTTATCCTTTTGAGGTCACAATCTGGTTTGAAAAATGGAGCGATTAGTGTTGGATGAGAACTAATCCCTGAAGTAATGCCATGGTCGGTATCTCACCCTTCAAGTTTCCAAAAAAAGTCCTTAATTTGATGACCACTAAGGCACTAACTAGACATATACAAAACCAGAAAATTTCATACACCACTCGTTTTTGAGGGTCAGGATTCTCTTTGTAGTTTTTTTTTTTATAGTTAATTGATGCTGTGGCTCTTATTTGGGTTTGGATGCAGCCATGACTGTTACCGAGAACGTGGCAACTATCTCACTGGCAGTGAACTTGGTGACATACTTCAATAGGATTATGCATTATGATGTAGCAGATGCAACTAACATGGTCACTAACTACTCGGGTGTTGCTTACATACTCTCCATTGTGGTGGCCATTGTTGCGGATACATGGATTGGCAGATACAAATGCGTTCTTATCTCTGGCTTCTTTGAGTTTTTGGTAAGATTCAAAAACACCCTCCCAATTGCCAACATTCTATAAAAAGTTATTCATTATTATTGGGAATGATTATATTTACAAACTACACTATGTTCTCCCGGGAGAACAATAGGTTACACTATCTTCTCCCAGGAGTACATAGTGTAATTTGCAAAAATTTATAAAAAAAGTTTGTAAACGGATTCTTCCCGTATTATTGGTAATAGGCTATAAAAGAGTACATAACACTCAAGACTAACAATCAGCTACAACTGTTTGTATGTTAGTTTGACCAAACATAGCTGTGTGCCCTTGTAAAGAGTAATTTTTTGGTATATTTAAAAATTATTTAATTAGAAATGCTTGAGTGTGTTGTGAATTATCTTGCAGGGACTGGTATTGCTTACAGTACAGGCACACTATGCTAGCCTGAAGCCACCCATTTGTGACATCTCTGAAAATAATGCACATTGTGAAAAACTTGGTGGTAAGTATGAAGCTTTTCTGTACATTAGCCTCTACTTGTTGGCATTCGGAAGTGCAGGAGTGAAAGCTTCCCTGCCATCACATGGTGCTGATCAATTTGATGAAAGAGACCCCAAAGAAGCAAGGCAACTTTCCAGCTACTTTAACGGTTTATTATTAGCTGTTTGCATTGGTGCTGCATTCAGCTTAACCTTTAATGTGTGGATACAAGACAATAAAGGATTTGATTGGGGCTTTGGGATATCAACCATTGCTGTAGTTTTGGGCACCATCATCTTTGCTTTTGGGTTGCCAATGTACCGAATTCATGTTACAAAAACAACAAGTGGTATCATTGAGATCATACAGGTATACACACCTCCATGTTTTGTTAAGCATACATTATACTTACATGACAACAGAAATAAAGTTAAAAAATGGGTGTAAATGCAGTTAAATATGTGTTATATTTAAGTGGTTGTAGCATTGAGTTCAATCCTACAAGAGGAGTTAAATTTTTTTTTTCTAAGAGTAGGAAGTTCTTGATATCTTTGTCTACTAAGCTGAAACTTTGATCATTCATGGCCTAGTTTTTGGAATCAAAGTTACTTTGTACTTCTAGTGCTTTTACAATAAAGACTAAGTCACACCAATTCAGTTCTTATCATTATGGCAATGCTTTATTGCTTTATCAATGATAGATTCTAATGGAAACAATTTTACCAAAATTTAAACTTTGTATTTGAATGAACAATGGAAAGGATTTCACCTAGCATAGTTGAAGTGTTTTTTCTCAATGGCTAGCATAGTTGAAGTTTTTAAGCTTCACGTTGCATTGATCAAGCTGTTTGTTTTAATTTCTTCACATTAATTTTCCAGGTCTACATTGCTGCAATTCGCAACAGAAACCTTCCCCTTCCTGAAGATCCTAGAGAACTATACGAGATTGAACAGGACAAAGAAGCTGCAGTGGAAATAGAGTATCTACCTCATAGAGATATATTGAGGTTCAATACTCATGCCTAAAACTAATAATATATATGTGACTTTATCATAGCTTAAGTACTAAAAGTGATGCATGGTTATAGAGTAAAAGGTCTACCTATGCTAAACTATAAAAATATCACTGGAATTCCAATGCATCTAAATTGAAGCTCCCTTTGCACAGATTTTTGGACAGAGCAGCCATCCAAAGAGAATCTGATGAGCAACTTGAGACACCAGAGGCTCCAAATCCATGGAAACTATGTAGAGTTACCCAAGTAGAAAATGCCAAGATCATTCTAAGCATGGTCCCAATATTCTGCTGCACAATTATAATGACCCTTTGCCTAGCACAACTCCAAACATTCTCAGTCGAGCAAGGCTACACAATGGACACAAGCATCACCAAACACTTTCACATCCCACCAGCATCTCTATCAATCATCCCAGTTCTCTTCCTAATCATTATTGTCCCTTTCTATGACCGAATTTGTGTACCTCTTCTACGTAAATTCACTGGTATTCCCACTGGCATTACACACTTGCAACGCATAGGAGTTGGCCTAATACTCTCTTCCATCTCTATGGCAATTGCAGCAATCATAGAGGTGAAAAGGAAAGGAGTTGCTAGAGACAACAACATGCTTGATGCTTTTCAAGTGGTTCAGCCATTACCCTTGAGTATATTCTGGCTTTCTTTTCAGTACTTTGTATTTGGCATAGCTGACATGTTTACCTATGTTGGTCTTCTTGAGTTTTTCTATTCAGAGGCACCAAGAGGGCTTAAATCTACATCGACATGTTTCCTTTGGTGTTCTATGGCCGTTGGCTATTTTTTAAGTGCCATATTGGTACAAACCGTGAATGGTGTCACCAAGAATATTACTGCAAGTAGAGGCTGGTTAGCAGGGAATAACATTAACAGAAACCATCTCAACCTGTTCTACTTGTTCCTTTCCATACTGAGCTTGATCAACTTCTTTGTTTACTTGCTTTTTTCAAGCAGGTACAAGTACAGGCCTCAAGGCTCTATAGTTACAGATGGGAATTCTGAGGAGTGAATATAAGGACAAAAAGATTAAAAAAGAAAAAGAAAAATTGTGGATTGTACTTTTCTTTATTTGTCAAATGTATGTGAGAAAATATAGTTCTGTATGTTTCTTGTAAGTTCAAAAATTGTTGTTGATGTGCTTTCCCTTTATAATAAAGAATTCTAAATTACTATATTATTTTTGGTAATTTGAATAATGATTTTTTTTTTTTGTAAATCAAATCACTGGTAAACATGGTAATTGATATTTACCAAAAGAAAGTTTACCAGCGCAACACCTTTTCAGACATATTTGATTTCTATTTTTCATTTCTTTTCACGTTTCTTTTATCTTCATCTTATGTTCTTGAACATATCAGATGATAATAAGATTTACACGTTCGAATACGATTTCTAAAAACAGTTTTTTATTTTTTTATTTTGGGAGAAGAAAAAAAAAAGCCGTTTCATAAGACTTATTTTATAATTTTTTTTAAAGAAATTTATAATATTTTTTTATTTTTAGAATCAAATTTTAAAAATATGTCTCAATTATTTGTGTTTTGAGTTTTCATTTAAAAAAAACACAAAAACCACTTATTTTCATAATTATTTTATAAAAAAAAAAAAAAAACAGAACACAGTGAAACATATATTACTTTCTTAAAATGATGTCTATTATTGTTTGTTACCGTTTCTAATGGAAGCATTTCAGTGTCTTAATCTGAACTTAAAATATCATTTATTTACCAGAAAATCTCGTCAAAGTGAATATTACACATTATCATCAAAATCTAATGTTATTGGATCCGAATCTTTGTGTGAAGAAAAAAAAAAAAAAAATGACATGATAGAGAAAATTATAATCATGTAGATGAATAATAATAAAGAAAGAGAGAGAAAATATTATAATAAATATTTATAAAATCATAACTATTGATTTACCTTTTATATAATTATAATCTTTCTATATGATCATGTCATTTTTTTTTTTTTACTCGATTATCCAATTTCAATATTATATAAAGTAAAGTTTTATGTTACGTGTTATCTTGACAAATAAATTTTTCCTTACTTTCCAAGATGTTAGCTTCTTTTAAACTTCAACGTGTATATTCTATACAAGTCTTATTTTTTTTAATTTTTCATTTGGATTGAATCATTGTTGATCGAAAAAAAAGAAAGAATCATTGTCCATCATACATATTTATTTTTCTCCAAGTCTTATTAGAGGCGTTGTAAAAGGATTTTAAATTAAAAGATTAAAAAATTAATTGAAAAAGATTAAAAAAAAAGCATGAAATAGTTGAAGAGAGGGTATATTCTTATTCTCATGGTTCAAGCAAAGGATAACGCAACCCTTCCTTGTTGTAAATTCATCTGATCGACCTTTGGATTCCGATTTCGATGGCAACCCAAGAAGGAACTGTGATTGATCCGAAGCAGAAGAAGGAGTGGTATTCGGTGTGGGCGATTCCACCGGAAGACGAGCGTGCCAGATTCACCAAATTGATGAGCACCCTCCGATCGGAGTTCGATGGGCCCCAGTTCGAACCCCACATCACCGTCGTCGGAGCGATCAGCTTGACCGCCGATGAAGCCCTCACCAAACTCCGATCGGCCTGTGAAGGCCTCGAGGCTTATAATGTAACCGTTGATCGCGTCGCAACTGGCACTTTCTTTTTTCAGTGTGTTTATCTCCTTCTTAATCCTACGCCTCAGGTTTTATTCTTTTCTTTCTCTAATTTTTTCTGTTTATTAATTAATTAATTATTATTTGTGATTATTAATAGATTTATTTGTGATGTGAAACTTATTGCCAGGTAGTGGAAACCAGTGCACACTGCTGCAGCCATTTTGGTTATAAGAGTTCGACTCGTAAGTTACACATCTTGTTCTTAGCATATATATATATTTTTTTTCGTTTGTTGGTGAAAAGTGGTTTATATAAAATGATAGAGCTTTTTGGGACATTATTGGATTTTACTATTGATACATAAAATGCTAGTAAATCAGTAAGTTTGCTTTATAAGCAAAAATCATATTACTGCTTTGGTAAATCAATCAGAAAATTTTCACTGAAATAAAGTATTTACTATGAGTAGTTTACATATCAGTTTTTAAAAAAAAATTGTGTTTGAGAAATATATTATTAAACCATTAATGTATACTCATCTAATTTAGTTGAATTTATTCCTTTACAAATTGAGTTAAAACTTTGTACTCTGATGAGGAACATATACCGTCAAGGGTGAAAGTTATTTTGAAGAGAGAAGATGTATTGTATCCATTGTCTACCCTGAAGTAGGTACGTGCATAGGTCCAACTGAATCGGATTTTTTGAAAAACCGAATCGAATTGGTTTAAATGGTTCGGTTCGGAAGTGGTTCGGTTCGGTTAGGAAACGGTTCGGAACCGGTTCGGTTCGGTTCAAAATGGTTCGGTTCTTAAACTGGTTCTAAAATCGGTTCGGTTTATGAACTGATTCTTTAAAAACTGGTTCGGTTCATGAACCGATTTTTAAAAATTAGTTATTTTGCACACAGTCACCTCTCTCGGTTGATCTGTTCTGCAAGTGTTTGAAAATTAGAGGGCCTCTTTAGTTTACAAGTGATAGTGATTTGTGTAGCAGTAGCATAGTGTAAAAGGTAAATAGGTGTAAGCTCGGTAGCACGGACACGCAAAAAGTTTGAAATTTTGCGTGTCGGACACGTGTCCGACACGGACACGTTCCGACACGCGTCCGACATGCGGTCAACATTTGGGGACACGCGGTCAACGTTCGGACACGTTTTTCGGACACGCAGTCAATTTTTTCGGACACGCGGTCAACGCTAGGACACGCTCGGACACTTTTTTTTTTTTTTTTTTTAATTTTTTTAATTTTTTTAACTAAATATAAAAATAATAATTTATAAATTGATTTTTTTCTGTTACGAAATTTTACATGAAAAATTAACAAAGTACGAAAAATTATTTATATTTATATTTATGTTATGAAATTTAAATATTTGATTGGTTATATGATTTATTATGGATTCTTATATGTATTAGATATAAATTATATTATATATATATATATTAAAATTTTTATTTAATATTAAAACGTGTCCCAACGTGTCCAAATATGACATTTTTTAGAATTAACGTGTCGGCGTGTCGTGTCGTGTCCCGTGTCCCGTGTCCGTGTCCGTGCATCATAGGGTGTAAGTATGGGTGGTGGATTCATAAATATGGTTTTTGCCTCTTCTTCTTTACCGGTGGATATCTTGATTAATTGTGCAGCTTACATGCCACACTTAAGCCTTCTGTATGGAGATTTGACTGATGAAGAGAAGCAAAAGGCTCGAGAGAGAGCTAATATACTTGATGATAGTCTCACTGGCTTGAGCTTTCAGATAAGTCGGCTTGCATTATACAAAACAGACACCGAAGACAAAACACTGAAATCTTGGGAGAAAATTGCTGAATGTACTCTTAGTCCAAATTAGCTTGTCACCTTCAATACTAATTTCAAGCTGTTATGTACAGCAATAAAAGAACTTTGTTGACCTCTAATATTATCTTTATAAACTGTTTGTTTTGTACCTTTGCATTTTATTTTTTTAATACTCTAGCTGTCTAGTTGGTCTTTCTACTGTGTGCTAAGCAATTCCCATAGTCTATAGACAATGAGGAAGAAGACACTAATACCTTTATTTGTCTCTCTGCTGCTCATATGGAACTATGGACAAATTTAAAATAAGATAACAAAGCTGTCTGCAACCTATATGTGGTAAATTTTCTACTTTTTGGCCACTTATCCGTGGTAAGAATTTGCAAAGACATTTATCTGCATCAATTTTGCAAATTGACTAATATGGTGAGTGGAGCAGGACGACAAGGGAAGCAAAACTCTCCTTATCAAGTTTTTAACACAATTGTGTATCCACTGTGTCAGTTGATCCAAATGCTTAGTGGTACAAGAAGAGTTGTGTTAGTTACACATATAATAAGTTTTGCTGTAATAATATACATGCAAAGTGCAGTTATTTGTAGTTTTGCTGTAATAATAAAATCAGGGGTGCATCTTATAGGATGAAGTGCTTAATTATAATCATTGATTGAAAGATTTGTAGTTGAGATAATCAAAACGGTTACAACTTCACAATATATTTTTAATGTGCACCCTTCACTGTGGGGTTGCCAAATCTAACTAAGAAATGTGCACTAATCCTTGTGCACTAACCAAAGCAGAGTAACGCTGATAAGATCTCAGTGCACATATTAGCACTACTCATGTTTTAGTGAAACGTAGGGCCAGTCATGGTTTTCATAGCATATCAGCATTCAGAAGTCTTTTATTCTAGGAGATGAGAATTTTGAATGAATCTGTCAAATTACCGGCTGCAGCCGCATGGCAGAGTTATTGCTAGCTGCCATAATACAGCAGTTAAACATCTCACGGTATTGGGTTTCTAAGTTTAAGCATAGTAAGAGGATCTTGCATTAGAGAATTAATGCATGAACCTTACAGATTTGGACTTACTCAGGCAAATCTGTCTTCTAGAAAACCCATCATAAGATTGACTTAGCCATTGAGTTTTATATGGATAGAAGTGGCTTTTGAGTAGTTAGACATTCTTTGGGGCCATGTAACTTTCTGTCCTAAACCACCATGCTTGGTATCAAAGGGAAACGGAGAGAAACTGTGAGCATAGGAAATATCATTTATTATGATCCCTCGGGTGACATACAAATGTGCCAGGACAAGCATAATGGTTTATGTAAGCAAAACAATACTTGTTAAACATGTCCAATCTGTTCCCAGGTTAATGTTTCAACATCAACATGGGATTTCTTTAAGGGGTGGGGTCCCCGTTCCCACTACTGATGACTCTATTAGCAAAATGGTAGATTTTCTGCATTCCAAATCCAAAAGAGAAATCAGTATTACATAAGCATCAGTCTTCTACTCTTCTTTGTTTTATTATTTCTTTGTTCTTCTTTTTTGAATGTCTGTTTCCATCTAGATTTAAGGTGATAAAATCATTGATCCTCGGATGCCCTTTTATACAACTGAATTAAACTACTTCTGTTAATTCTCTGAACCACTAGTGAAACCTTACACTACAGAAAAGCATCATAGGTAAATATCACATTACAAATACGGGCATAAACTTTCTATCATAAGATAAAGAAGCACTCAATTTTTTCCAGTTCTGTGATCCAACAAAGCAGTGGTCACAGAGGACCCTCAGTTTATCGTCCACATCTTTTTGGGTCAATGAATTTGGACCCATCAAAAGCAAAAGGCGAAAGGTAACAAAGAAATATGACGTAGACAATGGACAGCAGAATTGTACTTCAAATGGGAATTAAAAGCGTCTACCAGTTACCATTGTGGTTTTCTTTAGAAAAAGGATGGGTTGGGACAGAATATGAATCACCCTAGACTAGAGTGGGATAAGGACATAAAGATGTTACCTAGTATAGCTGGAGTTCTTTATGTTGATCTTCAATATTATCAGGCTTTACTAGGAAAAAAAAAGGACTAGTGACTTTTGAGGATAAAATGTCTTACAAGCTGCATAAGTTTTTGTGGTTACATGAGGGTATGGAGGTTTTTTTAATGGGTTTTATAAGAGTTATGTTGTAGGAAAAGTGATTCTGTAATATTATAGAGATTCGTTTTGCGTGCCTTAGTTTTTTTTTTTTTTTTGCTTCAAAAAGTGTCAGCCTCACAAAATATTGTGTGTATGAAATTTTTTTGTGTCATGTTAAATAATGAATGCAAATCCTTTTTTTAATATATGGCCTCCTCCAAACTATCTAAGTGTATAGGCTCAAAATTGTAAGCTTATTTGACTTTGGTGTTTTGGAGGATTTTAGTGATATCTTAAAATGTATTCAATATGTTATCAAGTCCGTGAATTAGTTCTGATAGAGGGTGCTTAAACAAGAGCAAGTTTCTTGCAGTCTTCCCATTCCTTGAATTCAATTCAGTTCCCATTTGAGCTAAACTTTATATTTAAGCATGTGGGAATGAAAGCTACCACTTGAATCTGTTGAAATCATACAATTGCTTGACGACAAAAAAGGTGAGATTGTAACAAGTAACAACCTATATACAATGCATTTATGAGATTAGGTCTTGCATTGAAGAACTGCAACAAGTAGCATCATATGAAAGCCCATTAGAGAAAAATGTAATTGTTTTGTGGTCCCCTTCTGCAGAGAATATATTATCGTCCACAATGATCAAAGTCTAGTTGTGGAGGAAGGGACGGGGCACTTAGGTAATACTATTAACAAAGTGCAATTTCTCATATCCTTTCAAAACAAAACAAAACTGAAATTGCAAGGTTTCAATAAGTCATGTTTATTTGACTACCGTTACGTCTATCTCGAAACTTTATTGGGTCTGATCATCAAACACACATGAGAAAACTCTTGAGACTTTGCTTTATTCCTCAAGATATCTTGGTGTGCACTTTATATACACATTGTAAACAACAATGATGAAATAAAACATACAATATGCACTAAATATTCAAAATAATTCAACAAAAACTATCAGACTCCGCCACGCGCCAATGAGGCTGGTCACCAGAGGTGGCAAAGTGGGCAGCCCGCCCCGTCCCGCTCCACTCCGCCATCAACCCGTCAAAAAATGAGACAGCCCGCCCCGCCCCACTTTTGAAAGTGGGCTAAAAAACTCAGTCCCCGCCCCGCTTTTGAAAGTGGGCTGAAAAACTCAGCCCGCCCCGCCCCGTTTGGCGGGTTGGCCGGCCAGCCCGAGCCTATTTTATACTGACCCACCTCGGCCAGCCAAAAAATGAGTCCGTCCCGCCCCGCCCCGCTTTTGAGATGGACTGAAAAATTCAATCTGCCTGTTCCGTTTGGAGGGTTGGGCAGGTTGACCCGCCGAACCGAGTCCGTTTTGCCAGCTCTACCATCACACAAAGGCAACATAAAAGGAGGTACCCTTCTACTATAAATACCACAATATTCAGCCTTAGCATGATCATCTCTGTTTGACTAGAGAAGCTAGTAAGGACACTGAATCATAGCGAACCTCTAATCCCTTGAATCTCTCCTCCAATTTAGAATTGTCCAAATAATCTCCTAATCATCTCGCGTAAACTCTCCTCATCTCGCCAAAACTCTCTTCATTACGATAGACACCTTTTTTTCACCTCTCTCCGTCAACTTTGCCGAACTCAACCGTGTGTAATACAACCCAATAGTTATTGAATAGGTCATTAAGAAATTTTGAGTTCTATAATCAGTTAATCACATATACTAATGTATACGTATAATTTCTCAATTTAAGTTCCAAAAAAAATAAAAATAAAAAATCCCAATGCGATTACTGCCCAATAGTTTGAAAAACAAGTATATATTTTAATCTGGACGTGATTGACAAAGAGGAATGAAGGTAAGTTTCTCATGCATGTAACAAAAATTCCTATGAAATAATTGTTGAAACTAAAATAATGAAATATGCACGTGATTATAAAATACCAAATAGTAATAAATCAGAGTTATAATTATGTGTACCTTGTTAGGCCATCATAAAATCGGAGAAAAAACCGTAGGAAATATGAGGGAATAAGATGCTAGAGTCTTCCTCTCTATCGCCTATTCAGAGATTAGCAGCCTTCAGCGATGTGATCATGGGGCTTGACCCCAATATAAATAGACTACAGAGATGACCTAGCTAATAACTCAGTAAAGAGTCTGTGTCCACTGGGTCCACCCATCATGAAAAATCAGGGTCACACTAAAGCCAACATTGCTATCCATCTAAGCTCAATAACAACAGATGTCAGAAGCCCAATTCAATGTGATCACCATATGCTAGTTACAATAATAATATTAGAATATCCATTAACCCAATTAATTTAAAATACAAAACTAATTAATTAATATTGCCAACATATAAATAAAATTTCTAACAATAATAACCTCAGTTATCAATTATGACATGAATACAAAGTCTACCTGCATGCCATTTATGACAAAATTCATATACATAATTCAGTTCTAAATCATTTATGTATTTAAGCCCACGTACCAAATATTTGAAAATTTTCATTAATATATTTTATTTCCTAAAGTTTTTAAATATGATATTAAAATATGGAAAAATATACTCTTATGTTGCATAAAAGTATTTTTCTCTCCTACACATACATCGATTTTCGTGTTACTTTTTTTTTATAAGTGGGTGGATCTCATACTTGATTATCTCTATAACATAAGAGAGCTTCTCTCCTGTTGCATGAGATTAATAAAGCCCTTAAAATATTTATCCATAACCGGTTGAATCAATGATACATTGAATGAACCAAATAATTCATTAACCAGTGCTCTAACCGAGTCAATCACGTATCTGGTTCAATAATATTGATATTCCTAACCCAATAACCTAGGCTTGAAGGTTCTAATTTTTTTTAAAAATTGTTTCATGTATTCATTCAGTACTTTTGCATAATTGAAAATCATGCATAAGCAATGATTTAGAAGAAATTGTTAGATATCTCAACCATGTACGCCACTATAATCTTGCAGTCTAACTACGTACATTGATATTGCTATGTGAGGTGGTATACACTCAATAATAGAGAGTAAGAGAAAGTTTTATTGTGGGAGCACATAAAAAATTCTGATAATTGACAGCTCCATATATGTTGTATGATGATGACACATTTCTTAACTTTAGCATTTGGATGGCTGAAGCAGGAGGCATGTGATGCCACTTACACTCAACTTGTGGTCCTCAGTGATAGATGTGGATAGAATTGAAGCTATGAAAGGTGGTGAGTTGGAAGCTTCAGAGAATGGCTAAGCAATTCGTTACAAAGATATATAATATAAAATCATCGCAAATTTGAGTTTGTTAGGTGAAATGATTGTTTATCTTAGTATCAGAGTTTATGTGACCATAGGTTTACAAGTTTGATCTTCACAGCCTCACAACAAAGTAGAATCAAAAAAATTGATATGTATAATATGCACACTTCAAACTCAAAAGGCCATTATATAAAAGGATATATTAGAGAAATATTATATAAAATCATTAAATACTCATCAACTTGAACTTTTAGACGGAAATCACCTGTCCTGAGCTAGCTATAATATAATTTTGTTGAGACAGAAATCTTTACAAGGATTTGCCGATAGAAGGGTACCTTCGAATTAATCCAAAGCAATTAATGGAACTTTCATGAGCTATATTGGTGCACATTTTTAAGTCTTATGTTCTAATTAAGGCATCAATACGAGAAGATAAGGTAACATTAGAGCAGGTAATTAAACTCTGTAAATATTTAGTTTTTCAGCTCGCACATTAATTATGCGAAGATTTGCATATTTATCTTCTAGCTAACAATTTATAAATTTTAAAGTAATAATAGGCTTAAGTAACAAAATAAAATAGTAATAAATTAAAATTTTAATTTTTAAAATAAAATTTTAAAGTTTATATATATATATATATATATATATATATATATATATATATATATTAACATTATTTTTTATCAATATTTCATAATTTGAATTGTCATATATATGAAAAATTTTATTACTATTATATATCGTAAGACACTATATTTGTCAATGTTTTATACAGGAATTTTTTTAAATATTGGTAACGAAAAAATCAAAAAAGAGTTTGCGTAAATACCAGTGTTAATTATTTTGTATCATTGTGTAGCATATTAAAACTGTTACTTATTTTGATCAAGGCACAAAAATCTTTGAAATTCAAATGCTTAATCAATATACATAGATTCAACTAGTAAATTGATTTGAAGCTTAAGAATTTTTCAAAACAATTACTTAGAAGTTAGAAGAAGGCTCTCATCCCATAAATCAACCTTAATTAAGAGCTGCTACAATTTTGCAATTAATGCTATATATTTAGCAAATTAAGTTACATACTTACATTTGTACGCATGATTTCATTTAATTTAACTTTATTTAAATTTATATAAAACAAATTTCACATACGTTACATCAAGAACGTAAGCCTCGTGGTCATTAAAATATATGAAAATTAAAACTATCATTTTGTATTTATCTTTTGGCACCAACTGCCATTTTCTTTTGGAACCAAGGTAAAAAATCTTAACCTTTTGGAAATCGTCAGCAGAACTTAGCATTGGTGATTGAAATGAATAAGAAAATAGTGTATATATTCTTGGTTTAGTATCAAGATTTTCCAAATTAACGTGCTATATATAAAGAGTGTTTTCACTTGTCCAAAATTTTTACCCCGCTAATTTTATGGGCTAATGTCAATATTTTTACGTGTTCAAAGTCTTTGTAAGGGTTTAAGAATTTTGGTGGTCCTGGATCACCATTGATTCAGTGCTCCAAACCAATCAGGATGAGACAACTATTGAAGAGAGAGGGGAGAGAAAAAATAAAATATAAACTTTTGTACAAGTGTCACTCATTGAATGGAAGGACCATATGGGGCCTGGAGCACTAAATATTTTTACCTTTGTAAGGTGCTCTTTATTTTTTTTTCCTGTGCATGTTGATCATATTACTATGTTGTCTTTTCGTAGGTAATCTTTGACACATCTAGCAATATATACTTATTTTCTTTTCTCCTTTTTCGGGAGCTGCTCTTAGATGTATTATTTTATTTTTTCCTAAATTTTTTAGTACAATAACGGTACAGAAATTTAAGCATGTTAATTACTTCGTACAAACTTCTCAAGTTCTTCACCATTAATTCAATTCTGATAGCATCTAAATGTGTTACCTTATTATTTCGAATACGTTGCGAGAATTATGGGTTTTTCCATGGGTGATTGATGGGACTAAATTAAGTGGGTTCAGTGAGTTAGTTATTCTAAAATATTTTGTGAGTAGGATAAAAGGTAGACAATGTGTGTAGTGTGAAGAGACATGTATTTAGTATTGGTTTAGTGGAGAAATTGGGGGGAACTCGAGCCCAAGTATGTTGGCTTTGAGGAGGAGTTGAGATTTTGTGAGTTTATTTTTTGCCATTTATATTGTAAGGAGCTTGTCTTTATTTATGTTTTCTTCAATTACATATCAATAAAATAGGTTTCATCAACTTGGTATCAAAGCACTACAATCTGGGAGTGTTTCTGGTCCAAATCTAAAATAAAAATAAAAATAGAATACATATTTACAATGGTTCCTAAATTACGGAGACAGAAGTGATAATGAAGCTTGGGGATGGCTAATCTATTTGGAGCAATTTTTCCAAATAAAAAGAATCAATGAAGATCAGAAGTTGATGGAAGATGTGAGAGAGCATATATTTATCTGAAATTTACTTGGTAGATGATGTAGAATCGGAGACAACAAACGCCTTGGAAGAAGAAGAAGAAGCAAGCGAAGAAATAACAACTTCAGCCAAAGAAGAAGAAAAGAAAAAGAAATCGAATAAGAGGCTAAAATCGTAGCGGACAAGGTGAACAATGACGACAGTAAAGAAACAAAGGAAAATGTGTCTTTGAAGAGACCCAGTAACTACAAAAAAAAAAGAAACAAAGGAAAAAGAAAAAAAAAAATTATTTATCCGTTACGGATTTTTATTCTTTGTTATTTCTGTTTTCGAAATTTTCAATACAGCTTCTTTGTTTCAAGTTTCATTTATTACTTTTCATACACTAGCATTAATGGCAAAAAAACTAATATATTATTATTTTAATAAAAAAGTATAAAAACATAATTATTTAAAATCAAATTATGAATCTATAGCACTTTGTGGCGCCCCACGAGAAAGCATCAAGTCGCGCCCCAGTGGCTAGTGAGGCGCAACTGTTGCAAAGATAGGATCTATTCCTGTATTTTTATAATTTCCATATTTTTGGAAATTGATTTGCTCATATATATATATATAATTTTAACATTACCATGTCATATACATATGATGAATCTCATTCATTCAAAAAAGTCAAATCAACGGTCATGACAAAACTAAAAGCTAAGGGAAAAAAAAGGATAAATAAATAAAATTTACAATATGTGCTATAATTGAGGAACGTTGATGGTGCTTTCGGCATCCATGGCTAATATCTAACATGAGCTTGCTATGTAACGGCCTGTCAAAGCTATGCTTAACATGTTTTATCAACGCAGGCATGGATATATAGGTGACATGTCCTATGCCATAATAGGTCATGAGGCACTATCCATGAGTATATAAACCAAAATGTACGCACTGGACAATTTTCCTTGCTATGTCCAATCAAATGAAATAAGTGGGAGTAACGTAGCTGGGATATATGGATGGTAATAAACTGAGGGTGGATAACTAAGCACACAAAAAGTGAATCTAGTAGCTAAGATCAAATCAACATTTGTTAGACGAAAAAATATCACTAACTAGTTTACCGAATGATAATAAATGATATAATAGAAGTGAAATCGCATGTATCGTCTCCTGAAATTTTTAAATCAAACACAAATTCACAATTATAATTACTACTTGAATTTACAATTTAGAAATGAAGGGAGTTCTGTAAACTACTACTTGTAACTAATAACAAATTACACTTAGGTTTTTGGGTTAGTTTGCGAATTCATGAATAAGTAAATGAGAATTAACATTTTCACCAAAAATAAAAAATAAAATGAGAATTAACATGTTAGATATTGGGTTTTCAAGTGTGACGAGTCTCATATGGTAATGGGCTAAGTGAAGGGACTCATAAATCTAATACTTTACGGTTTTGGGTTGTGATAAGGTGTTAGATCCACTTTGTATGACTTGGTCTAACTTAAATCATTGGTAGTGATCTCTTGCCACGGGCTCCTCCTTGAACCCGCTTGACAGTGGTATCACAGTTGGGTTGGACTCGGATTAGCCAGATATTTGGCTAGGAAGCTGGTTGAGTACTTTTATCCTGGGATACTCAGAGAGAAAATGAGTATACCAATGGAGAGTTTGATTTCACATAACTTTTCCTTCATGCAACCAAAGCTTATATTCATTAAGTTCTACTTCTTGAATTAAAGACTAAATTATGTTAGAATAACTAAACTCAATTTCGTTAGACTTTAACATTTTTCTTGATATTGAAAATCCAATTCCTTAGATCTTCTATAAATTGAGAATATCCATTGGGAATTCATATTTTAGTGGTGAAATTCTATATTGATTACGAATGGACTAAATAAGGATTAAAAAGTTTTGGGCCAAGATATGTTATTGGGCGGAACAGTGACCAAAATCCCATTGTTCACCAATTTTTTTACTTAAATGCCACGCGAATAGTGTTATTTCCCAATCTGCTACGGGGGCAAGTTTGCTACCCGGTGTAGCGAACACGATTTGCTGACGTGTCACATTTTTAGTGGACAACAACTTGATTTTAACCAAGTTCGCCTACATGGTAGGCGAACTTCATTTTTTAAAAAAAAAATTTTAAAAAAAATTGATATTTGTTATCCACTAAAAATATGACACGTCAGCAAACCGAGTTCGCTACACCGGGTAGCGAACTTGCCCCGATGGCAGATTGAGAAATAATACTGTTCGCGTGGCATTTAGGTAAAAAAGTTGGTGAACAGTGGCATTTTGGTCAGTGTTCTTTATTGGGTGCAATATCTTGGCTTGATTTTTAGCCTATTATTGAAGGTCTGGCTCCCGTGTGCTTGGGGCCATATTGAGTTGATTAATGTTGGGACGGGCTATTATGTGGCAAATTGGAGTCCATGATAGCTATTTATGTTGAACGCTGCATAAACATTGAGACGATCAAGATCATTAGATTTGAAAATACACATTAAGCCATTAGAATTGGTTTAGCAGTGAGAAATTTGACTAGTTTGCACCAGCTCATAAATTCAAACCTCGGTGGCAATTGTTTAAAAAAAAAAGACACATTAACTATTTTCCCACCAAACCACCCAAGAGTAATATTTTAAGCATGATGATACAACCCAACATCTTTGGTCGAGTTACAGTACATAACCAAACACTCGCAATCCATCTAATTACACATTGATAGCTTTCTCACCTCTACACTCAATTCATTATAGGGTAAAAAGAGGTGTTGGTTCCCTCTAAGGGTGAAGTATATCATTAATGTAATAGTGATAGAGTGAAGAAATAGTATAAACTAGAGCTCAAATGAAAGATTAGTCATTCTGGGTCTCAAACAAAGGTTGAGAATCACGAGGGAGATATAATGGGCACGGTTTGACTATGTATATTTGAATTCCAGTAGAGTAACAAGAATGGTGAAGGTGTGATCAAGAAGATGATTCTTTAACGGAGGAGTGGGGTGTATACAACTTGAGAAGATTCTCCTAGCATATGTAAAAGGCAAGTCAAACCCGTTTTGCTCAATAAATCCCACAATGATGTAAGGAAGCATGACTCTTCATGTATACAAGGGAGTAAGGAAACACTAGGTGTAAACATGTTTTTGTATTCTCTTAGTGAGTGTGTGAGACTATGTCTATCAGACGACCTGATATACTAGCCCATAACTTATGAAGCACAGACACTTCAAAAACCTGACGTGTCGTGTCTGACACTTCAAAAACCTTGACGTGTCGTGTCCGTCACTTCCCTACACTCTCGGACACTCCGACACTCTCCGACACTCCAACACGTGTTATAGAAATTCGAAAGATGGTTTAAAAGTTGCGTTGCCTTGAGTTTTTAGTTTCAACTATTAGATTTATTGAATTACGATTACTATTTTATTGAGTTTAATATAAATATTTGGGATATCTTATGTTTCTTTGTAAAATTTATGAATATTATAAGTTTAGATTTCTTTTTTTGTTAAACTATTGAATATTAAATATAATATATACTACATAAATTAAAAATATTATTTAATATCAAAACGTGTCCTAACGTGTCGAAATCTAACATTTTTTAGAATTAAAGTGTCGGAGTGTAGTGTCGTATCGTTTCACGTGTCACGTGTCGGTATCGGTGCTACATAGCCCATAACAAATCCAATATTGTACTAGTTGTCAAAATTAGATTTAATTTAAATCTAATTTTGACCATCTAAAAGTAACTCAATTTATTATTATTTTTAAATCACAGATATCCTCCACGGGCTGCAATTTTGTTCGAGCCGGGAATATTCACACATCACACTATCACAGTGGTGCTAAATCTCCTAGAGGTGATTTTTTGCTTTCACAAGGACCTGAACTCAAGTCCTTGCTTAAGCGGAATCAAACATATTTAATTACTTGATAAGCTCATTTATATATACAAGTTATTACATAAATAAGTATGGAATAAAATTATCATTATAAGAACCAAAAGTGACCTACCTTGCATGTTAGTATGGCCTTCAACTTATGGTTCATGCCTAGAGGTACAATTATGCTGTCAATGATGCAAAAATTCCCATAGTAATACAACTCCAAGATTAAACACAAAAAGAATAGATGAAAGGTTTAATGGTCTTCTTTGTAAATACGAGAAGTTTTTTTTTTTTTTTTGTAGAAGTTAGAACCTTCAAATACGAGAAGTTAGAACCTTCAAATACGAGAAGTTAGAACCTTCAAATACTGAATAAAAAGAACAAAACCACATTGTTTATGATTGTCAGTTTGTTAGGAAAGTTAATAGAATACTTGGAAGAATGGGATTTGTTTGACGCATTTGCAGCATACCCAAAGTGGAAAATTAAGAACATGATGAATTAAATATGAGTTGAAGCTAAAGGGAAATTCTTCTTTCACTACTTTTTCTTTGTCAAATATGGGTTTCTTTCTATTAAATATGAATTTTAGCTTAATTCTTTATGTTACTTTTTTTAAAGAAATATAGTCGCTTCGTCTTTTTTTGTTTTTTTATTATATATATATATATATATATATATATATATATATATATATATATATATATATATATGGAAAAAATGTTTCTACAGTTAATGCAAATAAGTTATTTGCATTTATTCTCAAAACGACGTCGTTTTGGTATTGGAATATTAAAAAATTATAAATATGGAGACTATTATAACACTGAAATAAATTAAAATTACAAAAATACAATGATTTTCGTCCCAAAACGACGTCGTATTGGGCTTACTGCAGATAACTTATCTGTAGTAACTTCAGAAAAAGCGAGCTCTATATATATATGGGAAAACATTTTCTCCTTTTAAAGGAGAAATTTTTTCTCATGTTAGTGACTCATAATACAAGTGGGTCCCACCTTGGAACTTTTTCTCTCTCCACTATTTTGTGGGCCCCACTTATATTATGAGTCACTAAAAATTTTCTCCTTTAAAAAGAGAAAATGTTTTCCCTATATATATATATATATATTTGAATTTCAGATTCAATTTTTTTGAATTTAATTATATATTCTTTTAATATATCATCTTAAATTTATATTTTTAAAGTTAAATTACTAAGTGTTTACCAAAAAAAAAAGTTAAACTAAGTTTAAAAAAGAGGAATGTAGTACTCATTATACTCACTAGTTATGATTATTAGCTAGTTCTATAAAGAAATATGCTCATCTACACAGGAGAAAAAGAGGTTACTCTGAATTATATTGTGGAATACAACCTGCACTATCTTTGCAATTCCGCTCAATGTCCTTTTCACCCCATTAATAATCGTTTTCAGATCTCTCTCTCTCTCTCTCTCTCTCATGCCCTACTTCATTTGCTTGTAATGATTTTTTGAAAAAAATGTTTAAGGAAGGTTAATTCTATAGGTTATTCCAGCTTTATCCTTCTCTTTTAAAACATATCACTCAATCAATGAGGGTAGAGGGGAAATAAAAAAAAAAAAAAAAAAGACAAAGGAAAGTAAACAAAATATATAGAGATGCAGATGAGAGTATAGTTTGAGATGCATAGACCATCATGGATGAAAGTTCGTTTTCCACTTTATAAATTACCCATCTTTGGCCACTTTGCTTTCATTTTCTGATATCTCCTTCCTGTTCAGCTAAGTTGAAAATAAGAGGGGAAAAAAATACATATACACATATATATACATCAAGAGCTGAAACCTGTGCTCCTATCCTTAATATTATTTCTCAATTTGTTATTCCTCACCAGGTTAGTGAGCAAAATATATTGAAACATCATTTGAAATCCTTTCTCAGTGCTTCACCTCTTTTGGGGGGTCAATCAAACTTTTTCACTTGAAAACCTGTTTTGGCAACTCAGGTTCTACTAGATTGTAATCTATTACAAGCAAAATTAAAATTTGAAGCTAAATAGCTAATGATTTAAATTTTGGGTTGGGGTTTTGAGGGGTGAAGAGGCTGTTCCAAGTTTCCATTTCTTTTTCTTTCCTTTTCAGATTCTTCCCAACAGAAAAAGGCCATAATTTACTCATGGTTTTTGTAAAGATAAGCTCTTTTTGTGTGAGGGAAAAGGAAATTTATGATCTTTTACTTGATTCAGGTTGCAATTACCATGGCTTTTCCAAACCAACCCATGTCAGATTCTGCCCAGAGGAAGATGGGAAGAGGGAAGATTGAGATCAAGCGGATTGAGAACACCACCAATCGCCAAGTTACCTTCTGCAAGCGCAGAAATGGCTTGCTCAAGAAGGCATATGAATTATCTGTGCTTTGTGATGCAGAAGTTGCTCTAATAGTCTTCTCAAGCCGTGGACGCCTCTATGAATATGCTAATAACAGGTACTTGCTTTCTCCTCTTTCAAGCTTTCTGTGTTCTTCCCAATTTTTATATTCCTTTTTCTCTTTGTCTCACAGTTTTTGGTTTGTTAGAATGGAAATGTTTCTGCTGCTTTTTTTTGGAAATTGGATTTATGTTTTTTTGCTCAAGCAATTAGATCTTTTGAAGAAGTTTAGTACAAAGAACTAAATCACTTTTGTGATGCAGTTAAGATAGAGTTTTCTTTTTTCTTTTTTTTTTCTTTCCTTTTTCTATGTCTGTTTTCTCTAACCAAAATTCATTCCTTCTATTTTCCTCCTTTTCCTTTCTATATATGAATTTTGATGTTCATTCTCCTCCCCTTTTTCTTTTTCTGTTTATGACAATTTTCCTAGTTCTTGGTCTGGTGGGCACATAGATCTAGTGTAACAGATAGATATAGAAGCACTATGCTGTTGTTAGTAGCAACAGGTAAGGATTTGGGAAGTTATGCAAGCCTGTGAGATCATCCAACCCCTAATTCCCTTTTCATTGTTCTTAAACTTTGTTTCCTTCTCTCTCTCTCTCTCTCTCTCTCTCTCTCTCATCTAAAAGACTAAGGTAAGAAGGCCTAAAGCAAAGTTGTCAGGATTCCATTAGCCAATTCCTCCCAACTCTTTGACAGTTTCTTAATAACACGTCAGTTAGACATAAAAACACACTACAGTTTCAAGTGTCAATAAGTTAAATTCAAATAAATAAATAAAAAACCCAGTAAAAAGAAGGGTTTTTTAGGGTTTGTAAAAGTCTAAAACTATATTATGCATAAAAATATCTATTTTCCTAACCCATCATAACAAAATCTTCTCCATAACACATGACACCCAGATAAAGATTTTCCATGCCAAGCTTGAACCAAGTTTTCCCCCAAATCTCACTTGATTCATGTCAAGATCACAGCCTGGGTCAAAAAGTAACCCTAGAAATTAGGGTTTTATCAGCATCTAATACATTAGTTAATCTAGGGGGGGAAAAGAAACATTTTTTATGTCTGTCAAACAAAACTTTTCAAAATAGGCAAAAGGGTACAAAAAGCTCATATATTCTCGTTTATTTTCCCCGTTTTAGGAAATGGGGTTTGGTAATTCTGGTTAGGGCTTTAAGGACTAGTTACACCAGGATTTGTTTGTCTTGGTTGAAAGAATCTTTGTCACGTCACGCATGAATTTTCAGTTCATGACTATTGTTTTGACAAGAGAATTTATGTCACGATTCCCATACTTGGATATCTTTTTCTTTATTTTAATTCTTGCATCTAAACCCTAAAGTTAATCTTCTATATCTCCTAGAGGAAGATATTCTTAATACTAAAATCTTCTACTACTAACTCACTACCTATCTAATCACCATTGGATTAACATTTCCTCTTTTTTCAAAAACTTTTTAACATTCTTTCTCTTTGATTCAATGGTGATTAGATAAGTAGTAAGTTAGTAGTAGAAAATTTTAATATTAAGAATATCCTTCTTCTATCTCTTATACCCCTAAACTTTTTTCTTTGTTTGCCCTTGTTTCCCTTCTCTCCCTCATTATCATAGAGTAAAAATTATTTTACATATAGCTTAAAAAGAACAAAAGACAGCGAAAGACAGTGTGATGAAACAATGAGAGTGTCCAAACTGGCTTATCATGATTTCACTCTTGTTGGTATCCCACGCTGGTATTTGCATTTGCTCAAGATCTTTCACATACTTATTTATGAAAGTTGTAGACTGAGAAAGAAAAAGAAAAGGGTTTTCTAGGCTCAATAGAAGAGAGAGAGTGAGTGAGGTAAATGGGGACAGAGACAACGTACGACAATTCGAGAGAGCCAATGAGAGAATTCTGATTCTGAGCATTTTGGCTTCTTCCATGCAACGGGAAGTGTACAACTATTGCTACTGCAACAACTACAGTAGTTGAAATTGAAACCTCTTATATATTACATTTACATATATTTTAAGGAAAAAAATATTTTTATAGTTAGATAAATTTATCTCGGATGGAGCTCAAAATAATATCATTTTGGGTTATAAGATTAAAAAATTATAATGATAGAGACTAATACGATTTCCGTCCTAAAATGATATCGTTTTGAACTCACTGGAAATAATTTTATTTCTGGAGTTTCTATAAATCATGATATTTTAAAGTATGTTTGTATTTGTACTACCATTGAAATTTACAAATAAATCTATTTTTATTTATTTTAAAATACAAATTTACTTTTGAGAAATTCTGATAGGAAAGACAGAAAAGAAAATGAAATTGAAAGAATCATATTATATTCAGTAAATCACTTAAGATTTTAGAAAGCTGGCACCAAATGGATTTTTTTTTTGGGTAAATCGAGGTGGACAATGAAGTGTGGTTGAGAGCATTATCCACCGTGAAATGGGTTTCCTCCAAGTGGCAGATAAAAACAATAGCTCTAAAAATGGTTGAACCAATCATATTGTGGGAACCTGGTGCCAGCGGGGCAGGAGCAGCCAATCAGTGGCTCGAGGAAATTAAGGTATCAGTAGATTACAACATATGGCGCATAGGTTTCTTATTCTTAAAAAACAGAATGAGTTTGCTATTTTAACATTTTATTTTTATCACATCCCATCAGACTTTCACGTCGAGGTTTTGCTTTTGAAGAGTTGCGTTTAAGGTTCAGTTTGATGATTTGACCATCAACCATAGGCCTGCTCTACGATGGTTAATCCCAAATTAATTGAACACCATCATGCCTTCATCCTTCTCTTTGTGTTTCTTTCTATTTAGGGACAAAAACAAGAAACCAAGTTAGGAATTCAAAGATTTGGATAAAGAGGTTCTAAAGAGTGTAGGGAATTTTTTAGAAACTAGTGGTTTGCAATTTTATAGAATACAATCATATTAACAAAACATGAATTGTTTAGAATTTTGTTTTCAAATTTTTTTATTAATTATTTATCGATTATTATTCTATAAATACACCATTTACTTAATTACTTTAAAGGATGTAAATCAATAAATTAAGATAGCAGCTTCATGACTAGACAAAGAATGAAAGTCAATAAAAAAATGAAAAAACAATATCTATTTATTTGTAATTTTTTTTGCCTATAATGTATAATTTCATTAATAATATTATCGTAGTAATTATATATATATATACACTCAAGCCATGGTAATTTAATTAAAGAAGTTAAATACGTTGGCTCTATTCTGATGTACTGTTTGATTTAGCATTCACATAAATTCGTTTCTAATAAATTAAGATCGATGCAATGGTTAAAAATCACTACAAGCTAAGCCCTTCATTATATTTACCAGTACACAACAAACATGAATTGTAAATGGTACTATTACTATTTCAGCGTCAAAGCATCTATTGAGAGGTACAAGAAAGCATGTTCAGATTCGTCTAGTGGCGGATCAACTTCAGAGACTAATGCTCAGGTATTCATTATTGCCTCTCTATGTTTCTTCATGTGACATAATTAAATTGACTCCATCAATTTGGAACTAATTAAACAAGAGAAATGTTATACTTACAACTTTTTTTCTTTACAATTTCTTACAATCATATTTTATCACCGTTGATTTCCGTCAATCAACGGTTATCATTTATTGGGAATTAGTAATTAATTAATTAATTTAATTTGTTAAAGTGATAACCGTTGATTAACGAAAATCAACGGTGATAAGATATGGTTATAAGAGGTTGTAAAGAAAAAAAGGTTGTAAGTGTAACCTTCCCCATTAAAATGTTTAATAGGCACAGTAAATATATAGCCAAAAACGGAATTACTGAATGTAACTCTTGAGATATATACAGTAACTTTGATAAATCAATAACTAACCCTTTTAACCATATCATTGCATAATCTCAGTTTTACCAGCAAGAAGCTGCCAAACTGCGTGTTCAAATCAGTAATCTGCAGAATCACAACAGGCAAGTTGAATTAGTCTTTCAATTATTGGAACAAGAAGAGTTTTCATTATGAAGAAAAAAGAATTGAAAAACAAAAAAATTACATGAAGGGATCTCAAGCTTTTTAAATGTTTGTAATTAGTATTATTAATTCAGCATCCTTGGTTCAAATATTTTGAATTGCAGGCAAATGATGGGTGAGGCTTTGAGCTCTATGAATTCCAAGGATCTCAGAAACCTTGAGACTAAATTGGAAAAAGGGATTAGCAAAATTCGTTCCAAGAAGGTATTTCTTGTAATATAAAGATTCTTTCTATAATTTTTGAAATAATAGATGACTTTATCTATTAGCTTATAAATACTGCATTTTTCTGATTTTTTTATTTCTCCCTTTCTTCCTTTTTTGTGCTACTTCCCAAACACCTACATCAGAACGAGCTGCTATTTTCAGAAATCGAATACATGCAGAAAAGGGTAAATGTTTCCCTTGTATCCATCTTTTAATTTTTCAACATAGATTTTTGCATTTGTTTGTCTTTGTCAGCACTCTGGAACTTAATTCATTGGTTTTGAAAGGTGAATAATATATCATTTAGCTTGTGATTGTGTTCTAAGTGGCTATAAATTACAATTTAACTGAGTGTCTGATTATTTATAGGTTTAGCCCAGTGGCCTCTGTTAGGGTTTCATAAAGCATTGGGCTTCTTGAATTGTTTTTCGTTCTTTTGTTTATTAGTTGGTCATGTTTGGAGGTTTCCGAACTACGTATTTTAGTGATCTTTATTTCAGAAAATAATTCTACTTCTCGCTAATAGAAATTTGATCAGCACTTTACACAATGTATTTTTCACATATTCATGAAAGAAATACTTTGTACTGCTTAAATTGACCCTTTATATTATTTTTATATAAAAGATACTGAATAATATTAATTTGATTATATCATTTTAACAAAGAAGTTCAAATAAATAATCGGTAATCTCTGACTATTGTTAATTTTATGCATATGATTTATATCCTTTGGGAGTGATGACCTCCAAGCGTAACTACTAGTTCATGGGAGATTAAATTTCATGTACGTGAAATGCAGAGTCTTAGTTTGATTACTTTAACTAGTTGAGTCAAACACAATAGCAAGGAGAAATTTATTCTATATCATATATAATATAGGACAAGATCAATTTAAACTGGTATAAGAATTATAAATTTTATACTCAATCTTAGCCATTGATTTCTATGCATCAAACAATTGTAATTTGTTATGTTACACTGATCGATTATTAATTTCCAATAAATTACCTTCGACGTCAAATGTAGAAAACCCAATTTTAGGATTTAATGTAAGATTTATTATTTTTATATCAATGTAAGAAGATCTTGTCACATGTAATACTATATATATAATTATTCATATATATCCTGCACTCTTTCTTGGTCGCTTTTTTGGGTATGAACATATCTCTATAGTCTTTCACCACTTAGCTTTAATTTGTTCAAATTACTAGTAATCATGTATGAAATGATTTGCTTAATTTGCTTGCAAAACTATCTAAATATAGTACTACAGCTCTTGTGTGAGCAGTGAAAAGACTTATACTACACCGTACATATACCAGTTGCAATTTTGCCAAGTAGTGGAAGCAGTATGTTTCAGCCGTATGGGGAGGGTAGAAGAGATTAAGATAATTAACATCTTTACAAAAACATGTTTTCAGTCCTAAAGGAAAGGAAAGGGGGGAAAAGTTGAATTACCTTTACTTTGTTTAAATATTCAAAATAAAAAGCAGGGAAAGAAAAAGGATAATTAAAATGAAAGAAAAATGTTTAAGTATATTTCTAAACTACATAAGCAAAATTGCATTGAGATCTAATAAATAACATTATTAATCATTATATAAAATACAAAATTACATTGTGAGAAATAATTAATAACACTATAATCTAGATTTATCAAAATGGAGAAAATATAATATATATTATATTTGTATGTTTACAAGGCTAGTTCTTCTACAATGGCTTTTAAAGTATGATAACTAAAATGTACATTACAGGAGATAGACTTGCATAATAATAACCAGCTTCTTAGAGCAAAGGTCTGTCACTGTCTCTCCGTCCTTTCTTCACATGCTTTCTATATGTGTGAGTTTTGTAGTTTCATTACTAATTATGGCTTTTTTTTTCTTTATGGGGTTGCAGATAGCTGAAAGTGAGACAAGCCACCATAACGTTAACATGTTGCCTGGAGGCACAAACTATGATTCTATGCAATCTCAGGCGCAGCAGTTTGACTCTCGCAGCTACTTCCAAGTGTCTGGATTACAACCCAGTAATCAGTATGCAAGGCAAGACCATATGTCCCTTCAATTTGTGTAAGCTTCTCCCTTGCTTGCTAGGCTTCATATTCATTCTATAACTTTATAATAATTGTTTTTAGTTCCCTAATGTTTAAATCAATAGCTATTATACCAATTAACAAATCTCATAGCTTATATTCATACGTCCATGTAAAAGGCAGATATAGAATGAAGCCATTAATTGGTTTTATACATAGATACTAACTTGTCCCAACTCACAGTTTCATTAAGAAAAAGAAAAAAAAAAGAAAAGAAAAAAAGACCACATTGTAACAAAGAAGTCTTTCAAGATACAAAAGAGCTTGTTCTTGACATAATTGTTCTAAATATACAAGTGAGTCAATTACAATTATGATTTTGTTGAGATATATAAAATTATTAATTTAGCCTTACCTAATCCCTTAAGATTTTATGTTGAACTCGGTGTATTGGGTTCGATCTTGTTGAGATATATAAAATCATTAATACAGCCTTACCTAATCCCTTAAGCTTTTATGTTGAACTCGGTGTATTGGGTTCGATCTTGTTGAGATATATAGTCTCACATTGGTTGTATATGAGCAACTAATGTGGCCTTTATAAAGCATTTGAAATCTCACCGCTCCCCTTTCATTGTAGTGGAATTTTCACATGTAGGTGGACTTGTATGTTGTCCACCCTTCAAGCCCAGTGGGCTCTCCCACCCTTAGAACTAGCTTTTGGGTTGGTGTATCCCAAGGTTCTTTACATGACAAATCCTTACCGTCCCCCACTTTCTTTCTAGTGGAATTTCTTTCTCCGCACAAGTAGGAGGGGGCATGTGCATTGTCCACCCTTCAAGTCCAGTGGACTCTCGTGTGAGAGGGCGTGTTGAGATATATAAAATCATTAATGTAGGCTTACCCAACAACTTAAGCTTTTGGGTTGAATTGGTTCTTTTACATATTTGATTACTTCCCCAAATTTTAAATTAAAAAAGGTAACAATGGGAGATTTGAGCCTTTATTAAAGATGGTAAAAAAAAAAAAAAAAAAAAGGAGAACAATAATATGACTAATTTTGGATTGCAAAAATAATGTTTTAATATTCAAGTCATTTACCTTTCTCGTTCTTGCGAAAAATTTAATATGCTCCAGGACCACTGAATCTTTTGGTGCTCCCTCTCACAACATTAATTTTCTCTTTCCTCTTTTACCCTTATTATTTTCCCCTTTTCCCATTTTACCCTTCTATTTACACTAAGGCTTTGTTTGGGAGTTTGGAGGGGAAGGGAAGGAATGGGATCCAAGGGGAGGGGAAGGGAGGGAAGGGGAGGGAATTGGAGGGTAACCCCTTCCCTTGTTTGGGAGTAAAAAAAATGGAATGGGAGGGAAATGGAGGATTAGTGAGATATTTTTACCATTTTATCCTTTTTTTTAAAAATCAATATAATTATTATACATTACTAATTAAATTAAGTTTAAAATTTCTAAAAATTATTTTCTCTCTCTAAATTTAAAATTTCTAAACAAAAAAACTAATAATGTAATTTTTGATAAAAAATATTCTCCCTCTAAAAATTAATTTCTCCTTCTAAAAATTATTTAAATGAGGGTAATTAAGTAATTTAAAATGTTTTACCCCTTAAAACCCCCCAAGTTGGGGGAACTTCAATTTTAATAAAGATGAGGGTTTTAGAGGGTTTATGAAAATCTTTAATTCCCTCCCCTCCCTTTTTTTAAACTCCCAAACAAGGGAATGTGTCACCAAAATCTCTCCTTTCCTTCCCCTCCCCTCCAAATAAGAACTCCCAAACAAAGCCTTATTATTTTCTCACAACATTAATTTTCTCTTTCCTCTTTTACCCTTATTATTTTCCCCTTTTCCCATTTTACCCTTCTATTTACACTAAGGGACCACCTAAAAATGGTGGTCCCGGTTCACACAAAATAACCTCTCGTTCTTGAGGTTTACGAGTTGACATGTGAATCTATATATTGAATAAATCTTTGGTGGTACTGTAGCACCTAGATTCAGTGTATTCCACAAATGGAAGCATTACACATCAAAGGAGAGAGAAAATTTGGCAGAGGAGAAAGAATTTTGACTGACATGTGATGCTCTCATTAGTGAGATGTACTGAATCTTTGATGCTACAGTAGCACCAAAAATTTATTCCTATATATTCCGTCTACTGGATAAAATCTATTGACACTTGACTCACTGTATATTCGGAATAAAAAGACTTGAAATCTAATTAGTGTTGTACTTGTGCAGTTGATGAGTTTGCGCTTGAGAAGGGTAAAGACTTAGATTTTCAGCTATGTGTATTTTGGCATCTAGTGTGTTAGCAGATGAATGCTAAAAAGCCAAAAGGAAATATAAACAGAACTATGCTGAGAGCATTCATATAAGTTTTCCTCTCAGTACTATATATGTTGTGGCTTTGCAGACTTACATAAGCTACCCTGTATCTATAACGAAAGGTTCTATGGTCTGTTTAATATGTGTACTAAGACTCTGATTACGGAGATTACATAGACATGTTTGTCAACCTTTGTTTACTTTTTATATTTTTCCTGTAAGATAGGCTTCTATATATGTCTATTTCACATACCAAGGAGTCTCATTATACATGCAACCGTTCCTGTTTGTTTGCTTAGAACTATGAGAAAGATGGAATCTTACTTCATGCGGTCGTAAATATTTCAAAGCTTACATATGAAATAAAACACTGCTGGGTAAGAGAAGCATTACAACATTCATAAACTTTTTTCTTTCACTCTGCTCAAACACGCATGATATATAGTGAGAGCTTTAATTACAGCAACAATATGATTGATAGCAGAACCCTTCTCAATTATGCAAACTAAAATAAAGAAGTTATTGCCTATTAGCAGCACCAATATGTAGAATTGTGCATAGCAAATGAAATTGTATAGTAATAGACTGCATTCTCGGTGGCTCACTAGAGAAGTTTGAAACTTGTGTTTGAGTTTCCATCTTGTTTACAACTTAACAAGATGACTGATGTCCATGGGATATGCGAAGGATGGAATGGGAGCATTATAAGCACTTCTTGCAGTGACTTGGTTAACCATCTCAGTGGGATGAAATGCATCAAAAAATGCAAATAGTTTCCTGTGCTTGCATGGTTCCTTATCACGGACGCACTGCCCATTCGACCCCACTTCACAGCAACTAGCAACTGAAATCCATATACAATGCCACTAACCAAATTTAGCAATATCTCTATTTACTTTTCAAGTGTTAAAGTCACACTTACATCATCATATATATTATATATGGGGTAAACATTTCTACAACAACTTTAGATAAGCTTAATTACAGCTGTCATTTTTAACTATGTTCTCTCGGGAGAACATAGTTATAACGTTTAAGTTGCTCATTTTTCTTTATCCTCAGTTACTTTTCAGAACTTTTTTGCCGACGTGGAGAGAGAGAAAAGAGCAACTTTAACGTTATAACTATGTTCTCCCGGAGAATATAGTTAAAAATGGCAGCTATAGATAAGCTTATCTAAAGTTGTTGTAGAAATATTTTTGCAATTATATATTATATATATATTAAAAGATACGAAGGGCCGGTTTGGCTCAGCGGTAAGCTTGCTTGCCGTGGTGTGTCAGGTCGCGGGTTCGAATCAGTCTCTCTGCAAAAAGCAGAGGAAAGACTGCCCAGAGTATTCCCTTCCCCAGACACTCACGAAGTGGGTATTTGAACTGGGTCGGCCCTTATATATTAAAAGATACGATCAGCTAGGAGATGTCAAATATGTTAAAACCATATTAGATGAATTAAATTGTTTGAATATGGTAACACAGGAAATTATACAAAGCCCATATAACTGTAATTTGGCTATATATAAGAAGAAAAAATTGTTTACCTGGTGATGGAGGGTTATCGTATTTCATCACGGCACTGTTAATTAAGATAAAAGTGGCACCAGATAGCTCTTTATTGTAACGATCAACTACTGCTTTAAGCTTGTCATTAAGCATGAGTCCTGCATTACTCTCCTCTTCAACACACATTGACCCATTTTTTCCATGAACAGAAATTTCATGTGGAACGCAGCCTAGACTGCTCAAGCCAATCAAAGCAAACTTTCTTGCTCCAAGTTTGTGCAAATCCTGCACACACAAAAACATACCAATTGGGTAATGAAAGACAAACTTTCTTGCTCCCAGTTTCTTATATATTATAAGAAATTACTTCCTCTAGCTAGAAATTAAGGTAAATAAATACCTTTAATTGCTTTGAATATTCTTTGGCAAGAACCCTGGCATACTTCTCAGGAGTATACTTTCGGCTTGATGGGTAATGTTCTGGCAAGAAGTAATTGTTTAAGTAATCATTGCTCCCTACATTCACATAATACAAACACTTATTTAGGTAGTTCTGTGCTTTGACTTCTTTTCCAAGTTTCTTAGCTATCTGGGAAACTATGTCTTTGTGATTTTGTAGCTGCTTTCCCAAACTGATATCCTCACCCTGCAGTGGCACAGTAACTAAATTTGTCATGTAATTTTACAAAGGCACGTACGTATGCATGAATGAAACAAATGACACACAAGCAAAATACTATTTTTTACTTAAAAGTGTTTATTAATTAAATATTACATCCTACTAATGCGAAAAATAATTTTGGCTTTTGAAAAAGGGAAATATGTTATAGAACACTTGTTATCTTATATCAGGGACATAAAGCATATTTGATCCACTCTTTTAAAATAAATAAATATTGGCATAAGTTTTGGAGCTTATTTAAGGTGAACCGGGACCACCATTTTTAGGTGGTCCCTTAGTGTAAATAGGAGGGTAAAATGGGAAAAGTGGGAAAATAATAGGGGTAAAAAAGGAAAGAGAAAATTAATGTTGTGAGAGGGAGCACCAAAAGATTCAGTGGTCCTGGAGCAGATTAAATTTTTCCTAAGTTTTGATGTGTGAATAGTAGAGATATGTTATCTTACGTAACCGTGAGAAAAATATACCCCTTTGTAAAAAGGGAAAAACTATTCTCATGTTACATGAGATAAATTTTTCCTCCTACACACCCTTCGATAACTGTGTCATTTTTTTTTCAAGTGGTAGAGCCCACAAATTTATCTCTATGACATGAGATAACTATCTCCTTTAACATGATATTAATAAAATCCTTATAAAAAAGTCATTTTAAAAAAAGTAATATATAATATATTTATTTTTTCAAAAATCTTTTTAAACACTTAAATTAACAAACATAAAAGTAAAAAGAGTTTGACTAGTACCAAATGTGTGCCGGTCTCATTGCGAATCCCTGCTGAACCGGATGCATAATTCACACCTAGAAGTATGTCTGAACCCTTGGTATTTGCATAAGGTGGGATAAATTTGTCAAATCCCAAAAGTTGAGCTGCAATCACATACATTTAGGTTGTAAAAAAAAAAATAAAAAAATAAAAACCCTGAAAAATGACACATCAAAACAAAACAGAAACAAAAAGGAAAAATCATATGGATCTATAGAGTTTATTCTTTTCAAGTTATCAAAATCTTAGGTGACATAAAAGATGACATATCTCATTAGTCATGTGATAGAGAGAAATTAAGGTATTGAAATTAATTGTGGCAAACTATTACTGATTATGTCAACTGAAGTTCGGCCATTGGTAAATCTTCCAGTTGGGCCATCTGGAAAGTCAATCCCATAAGGCAAATAATTAACTTTTGCATCTGTTGCTAATTTGTTGTTGTTTCCACTATCAGATAAAGAGTCTCCAAAAATGAAAAGACAAGGAACTTGAGGCTCTCCAACAACACAGTGTTGCATGTATGTTGCAGTACTCAAGAAAAAAAGCACCACCAGCCATAACCTATTTTGACAAACCATATCGAAAAAATGTGTAAAGAGGCAAAAGTTGGTTCTAATCCAAAATATTTCTAGTCCAAACACAACATTGGAAGGGTTACAAGTTTACACTGTATATATAGAGAGAAAGGAGAGAGAGAATAAAGGAAAGTATGACCAAGTTTTGTGGTGAAATTAAATTTGTTGAAACATTGGAAAACCATATGTTGATTCTAGTGAGTGAATTTCATCCATATAATATCAGATAAATGATGGGAACCTACAAAAAAGAGAATGTATTTTAACTAGAAGTTCTACTTGCCATGAGAGTGTAATAAGTACCTAAAAATTCTCTTCAAAAGCCAACAGTTAAAGGACAAATGTGTTCATTCTTTCTCTCTCACTCTTCTTGTGAGCATTTTTGCTTATTATAGATACTGACTTGGCATTATGATTGAGACCATATTGAAAAGGAAAATTGTCAGCCACAAAAGACTTTGATGTATTCATTGAAATTAGCATGAATCAAGCCTCCTGTAAGAATCCTATCCAAGCTAGTACTACATTGAAGGAAAGACCAAATCAGACTTCTAGACATTTTGCAATATGTAAGGAAGTCCCATGAGGCCTAATTGCCAATTCAAGAATTTGATATTAATTCTTTTTCTGCTAAAATTAGTATTCTGACCATGGTAGATTTATTATTTTGATTCTAATAATTTCCTTTCTTACAGTCTCTTGTTTACATATATAAACATTGGGAAAATATTTTCTCATATTGCATTAGAATTCAACTCTCATGTCAGTGATCCTTCGATTTGCGTGCAAAACTTTTCTTTTCTTTTTCTTTTTTAAATAAATATGGGGTCCACCACTAGTTGAGTCACAACATGAGAATTAAATTCTCATGCAACATGATAAAATTAAATCCCATAAACATTTCTTTATTTTTACTTTTATTCTCAAGTGGAATGAGATTATATTTTTGTTTGTTTGTTTTGATCTCTTGGACTGTTCTCTTTTCTTTTCTTTTCTTTTTGTATGTCTTGGAAATCACCTTGCTTCTTATCGTGTGCAGTGGTTGCGTGAGATCATACCCTTAAGTTATGGGATGTGACATTGGACATGAATGATGCAAATTATGATTATATAATTGACTGGTTCCAGAGAAATCTGAACTTAGACACATTCTCCTTGTGCTAAAATGAGACCGTACTTTTGATTTTTGATTTATTGCTGCCTTTAATTTTAAGCAATTTTTAGTCTTATCATTTCATCGATCTTGTACTTTTGTCAATGATTTAATCATTAAGCCGCTTCAAGAATCAATGATTATCTCCACACACTAATATGAAATTTTTTAGCATGCTTTATTCTTATTCACACACTTAACTATGGAGTTCTTCCGTTCAGGATACCGAAAAGTAGATTCATCTTATTAGTATAGATAGTACCAATTAATTCTTATAAATTATCCTCAACTATGCAGTCTCATATCTACACAGTCTTTGGAATCTCTCTTTCAGATGTTAATTCGATTCATTCATGTACCCGGTCTGTCGTCATCAAAAGTCGCTACTTCTCTGTGCCCTCCCCATCCTCGTCACCTCCCAGCATGTTACAAGTTTTAGATTACCTTAAACACACCAAAGGATTTTCTTTAGTATGATTTTCAAATTAATTTTTATTCTCTTAAATTAATCATGCATATCTTAAACAATTTTTCTTTTAAATTTTAGGTGAAATTTGAATTAAAGTAAAATCTTTTTATTAAAAGATGTATCTTTGTCATCAAATATTTGTGTGTGATATATATCTTCTTTTCAGAAATTTGATAGGAAAAAGTTTATTGTAAATGTTCTCAAAATAATTTCCGATGAAACTTTCATAAGGAGCATCAATCAACCCACAGCGTTTCATTCATAATCAATATATATATATGCAGTCTTCCAAATTACACTTGTACTTGAGAAACCATGAACATGTAGCACATTAATAGTAACAAAAACAAACCAAAATTAAAAACTCTTATGTCTTTAAAGAAATAACACATTCCAAGAACATTAAATGTGGTTGTGACATAGTTTCTTATAGTCACTAGATCATGTTCAGATCTGAGCTAAGCGACTGATATCAATAGGGTAAGCATCAGATGCAGATTGAGCATTGTAAGCTCTTTGAGCAACAACCACATTACCAGCTTCAGTGGGATGAAAAGCATCCCAAAACAGATACTCCCTCCTGTTTTGGCATGGAGTTTGCATTGGCAGACATGTGATTTGACCATTGTTCCTTCCTACCCCACAGCACCCAGTATTTGTAACACTGAAACCTGAAAAAAAATATAAAATGTCCAATGAGTTAATTTTTATTTTATTTTTTGAATAAATTCAAAGGTATCCTCCGGCCGTAACCGAAGACTAATCCCTATCGAGCACTGTCGGATCCTTTCAGAGACTGCTCTCCCAAATCATTTTTTTCCATTCCCGGGCTCGAATTCGAGACCTCTGGTTAAAGGATCCAGGCTCCAATGAGTTATTTGATTCCAAAGAAAGTGACACAAATCATAACACTAATAACTAGAAAATTCTTTAGGTAGAAAATAATTACCATATGCTGAAGGGTTGCTTATAATATCTTGAAATATACCATAAGAGTTTATGTAGATGACTTTTGCATCAGGAAGCTGATTGTTGAATTGATCAACAACAGATTTCAATTTGGTGTTGAACAATTGGTTTGCAGTATTGATTTTTTCCACACATGTTTTACCATCTGGGCTGTTTTGGGCCAATTCATTAGGGCTGCAACCTATTTGACCAATCCCAAACAGCACCATTTTCCTTGCTCCATAGTTATATAGAGTCTGAAATATGACAAACACACACAGTCAAACTTCAAACCATAATCAAAACTTTGGATATTTTTTACTTTAAAATATCTTTTTATACCTGACTTTATAATTGAAAATGGCTAGTTAAAACTTTGGATATTACAATAAACTAAGGGAAAACATTTTCACATGTTGCATGAGAATTCACTTCTCATGTTATGACCCTTCGATTTGCGTGCAAAGTTTTTTTTTTTAATATATGTGGGACCCACTACTAGTTGAGTCACAACATGATAATTGAATTCTCATGCAACATGAGAAAATCAAATCCCATAAACTAATTGAAGATGATATAAAAGGAAGTGGTAAAAGACAAAGAGAGCTATAGAGAGACTAACTCTAAGTTGTTCAGTGTATGCTTCTATAAGAGCATCAGAATACTCCTCTGTTGTGTACTGCCTGCTGCTGGAATAGAATTGAGGCATGAAATAGTTGTTTAGGTAATCATTGCTACCCAATCCAATTGAATAAATGCACTTGCTCAAGTAATTTGCAGCTGAATCCTCATTTCCCAGTATATTCACAACCTGGGACACTGTGTTTTGGTAATTTTGCACTTGCCCACTAAAACTAATGCGCCCTCCCTACAAACAGAAGAACAATTTTATAACATCACACAATGGTTAATAAATGAAGATTAAAAAAAATGATACAAAAAACCATTTCAACTCAAAAATTATATTAATATTTTTATATTATAACTTTTTCACAAAAGGTCATGTTAATAATTTTATATTAGGGCAGGATCCGTTTACAAGTTTTTTTGAATTTTTGTTACAAATTACACTATGTTCTCCAGTGAGAACATAGTGAAATTAGTATTTTCCCAGAAGAACATAGTGTAGTTTGTAAACATAAAGTTTGTAAATATAACCTGTGCCTTTATATTATATTTTTCTAAGAAGTGTATATTCTATGAAGCAAAATATAGAAACTTTATTGGTACCAGTTGCTGCCCAGTTTCCTCTCTAATTCCAGCTGCTGCAGATGCATAATTGACTCCTTTGAGTATGTCATCGCCACTAGCTGATACATAGGGAGGTATGTAATCATCGAATCCCAAAAGTTCAGCTGAGAAATTTCAATAGAAAGTTAGACAATAGAAAGGTTTTCTATGTACTTAAAAGTATAAGAATCACTTTTTTCCCTCATTATTGTTTATTTTTACTAAATCAATCCTTCTGGTAAATAAGGATCTAGCAGTAAATTTTTCCTGATATATATGTTTCACTTTCTATCTTTAATTGTATTTCCACCTCTTTGTCAAAGAACTAACCCCAGACTCTGTTAAATTTCACATTGATTGCCGCCAAACAGACCCATGTGCTTGGAATTTAAGGGGTCAGTCACGAATAAATCTTGGGTGCTACTGTAGCACCAAAGATTCAGTACATCTCACTAGTAAGAGAATTACATGTCAGCTAAAATTCTCTCTTCTCTGTCAAATTTTCTCTCTTTAGGATGCACTGAATTTAGGTGCTACAGTAGCACCACAAATTTATTTTTCAGTCACACACCTCATGAGAGGAGTAGAGTAACTCAGAGTAGTACCAAAAGCAGTTTTCTAGATCTTTTTTATTCACTGACATCTGCATGTGTTATTTATTTTTCACCGGTAAAAAGACTCAATACTTCTTAAAAGTCTTTCCTTCTAGGTAAAATAACTGGTGGGAATTTATTGTCTGAATTTATCATAATAAGTACTGTCTTTCAATAAAACTTTAAAGGTGACATCTTTGGTGTATATACAACACAGTTGAAAATGAATGCATGCATATATGTAGATGCTTTTAATAACACTTACCTATCTTAATCAACAAAACAAGGAACAACAAAACATACAAAATAATTTGTATAATGTATGTCAAGTTATCAAAAGTTAAACCTTTAGATAAAGACTCAGGAATAGATTTTATGACTATGATTTTGACAATGAGGAGTTGCATGCATGTGAAACTAACTAATTTAAGACCATAGAAGAAGTATATAGCTATTGTAATGTGGGTTTATTAACAGCATGATTTTCCAAGCTAATAATAAGTTAAGAAAGTGGGGGAGAGGGAAGCTCACCAATTGCATCAACAGTAGTTTTTCCATTGCAAAACCTTCCAGAAGGTCCACCAGGGAAATCAATCCCATAAGGCAAGTAATTAGCTCTGGCCAAAGATTGGAGCTCATTGTTGTTCCCATTATCCACCAAAGAATCTCCAAAGATGAAGTAGCATGGTACTTGTGGTGCAGCTCCAACCCCACTACTACTCCACAAACCAAGAACCACAACAAGTGCCAACACTATGTTCATGTTAAGCAACTTGCTTAGAAGATTCACAGATACCATTGAAGCAAGAAAGGTTGGAGTGTGTGAGAGTGAATGAATGAGGAAGGTGTGACACTAGTACAAGTATATATATATATATATATAATAGAAAGATAAAGAACAAGGCCTATATATGCTTTTACAGTTGGGAGTGTTAGGTGCATTAAATTGACGCGGATATAATGTGAGATTGAATGAAATGGCCCCCATTAACACTACCTCCCCCACCTCATTCATATCATCTGATCAAAATTTAATGAGGAATTGCATTTTGCAGTGATGGAAATTTTCCTATTACAGTACAGTGAGTTGCTTCAGTTAACTTGGTTTTCTTAGAGTTTGTTTTTAAACGTTTGTTCATTATTAATGCTTATAATAAATGTAGAGATTAATTATATTTTAATTAATAATTATTAAATAATTAAAATACTAGATTTTAAAAAAATAAAAGAATTATTTTAATGAACTAGAATTCATAATAAATTTATATAAAGTAATACGTATATCATCAAATTATATAATTATGTATTATAATAAACATATAAATAATTTTAGATTGTCTTTTAAATGGTTTGTATATACTTACATATAGGGTTGGTTCATCATAAACACTAGTCCGTGGTAATCCAACTCTGAAACAAAATTTAAATACCGAAATGATCTTAAAAAGGAGGTCCAATCATAAATATATATTCTTGTTAAAAGTTTTTTTATAAGGAGATATTAACAAGTCAATTGTAAAGCTTAATTTCTATGGGGGAAAATTTTTTTTTTTTGGTACAGAATGGGGGAAAATTAAACTGTTATTTATACATACAAAAGTTAAAATATCTGTATAAATAATTTAAATTTTCCATAAAAATGGTATTGTAATAAAAAAATTATAAAATAATTTGAAGTTAATTATTTTAATAATATAAAAATAGTTTTCTGATATTAATGATAGTTGCCATGGATATCCTATAATAATTTGAAAATAATCATATAATCACATTTCCTACCGAAAAACAAAAAAATTAGCAATTGAATTATTCTCCACCGAATAAATTAACAATTTGACACAGAATAATGCCTTCAGTGTACTGCACATGATCGCCAACATATCCCATTAATTGGTCATGCATTAACAAGGGTGTTATTAATTATATATATATATATATATATATATATATATATATATATATATATATATATATATATATATATATATATATATATATATATATATATATATATATATATATATATATATAGAGATTATTTAATTTAACTCCAGAGTAAGATTTATATCTGCGGTCAATGTAGATAAATTATCTATATTGAGTCTAAAATAACATTGTTTTAGAGCGAAAATCAATGTATTTTTATAATTATAATTTATTTCAGAATTATAATAATCTTTCTCGTTATAATTTTTTTAATCTTTTAACACAAAACAACGTTTGGAAGTGAATGTACACAACTTATCTACTGAAGAAACGTTAAAGTCATATATATATATATATATATATATATATATATATAAGGAATGATCCGTTTAACAATTTCTTTTACAATTTTTTTACAAATTACATTATGTCCTCCCGGATTACATGGTGTAATCTAGTCCTACTGTCTTGAGTACAAATTTGTAAATATAAAGATCTGTTTACTTAAACATAACATTTGTGTATATATTTTGTCAAGACGTGATAAAATGATAGTTATCCCAATTTGGATGCCACAACAGACGAACTGAAAACTAACAAATGAGGTTACGCGTACAGGGAAAGAGAGGGAATAAAATCATTTTTGTACCACTCTTATCGATTTCCCCAACAAAATTGACCAAAACTGTGCATTTTTATGACAAAATGATGTGTAAATACAGGCTCATAAATTTAAATCGAGAATTTACCAATTCTGTTAAAGTTTACATAAATTTATACTAGTTTGATAAATTATATATCCACATTGTTTAAGGAAATATCACATTCACATCATAATCATTGCAGAGTTTGTCTAACACAACAAATTAAAAGTTTCCAAAAAAAATATTATAAATGAAAGACGAACAATTGCATAAGTAAAGACAACGGTATGGCTTATTTACCAAAACAAAAAAAGACAAGGGTATGGCTCGTGGTCGAAGCTTCAAACTATATATATAGATGAAACCTTGTTTCATTTCTAGTCGATTCGTGCGTTCACTTTCTCCTCCAAAGTTAGTGCTAATCATAAAATTGAAAACGGTGGTAAGAACGGGGAATCCAAACTTTTGATTTGATAAGAAAATAAAAATGATTTGAGGGTTGGAGCAGTGGACAAGTACAGTTTGAGACAGTTGCTCGATACTTAATTTGGTCTTTGGAAGCCATGCAATACCAACTATGTCATAAATGTTAGTGGGTAGAAGAATTTAATGAATTTGGCTAAGTCAAATATCGAGTAACGTGCTTTTGTTTTGTGTACTCCATTTTTAATTTATTATGCATTTAAAGCATAAAGTCCACACTCCTCACTCTTCATGATGGTTATGCAACATTGCTGCATTTTGTAAGTTGTCATCGACATTTGCGCTTTGCATTGGAACTAATTCTGGAACCCGTAATTCAGGTCAAACATCAAATGGAAAAAAAATATACAATAAATAATGTTATTTGATTTACAATTTTCAACAAATTAATATTATTGTTTGTTTAATGCAAAACTGTTAAATATGATGGAAAATTTATTGTTTGTTAAGAAATAAATTTGTTATAATTTAAAAGGGGAAATCAAATTTACTGTTATTGCTGATTACTATATGCAGCTGGCCGGTGACACAAAATTAGAAGAGTCCTACCTTAATTTCTTTTTTCTTTTTTGGGAAATATTACTCTCCTTTCGCATGAGATAACTTATTTCATTTTCTCTCACTTCGATTTTCGCACTCCACTTTTTTTTTTCTTCTTGTTTCATGTAATAATGGGACCCACTTATTTTCTCTCTATATCTTATACGGAAGAGATTAATAAAACTTTTTTTTTGTGGGACCGGCATCATTTCTCTATCAGTAGCTGCAGATAATAATATATAGTAACTGCAGATTTGATTTTTCCGTTTTAAAATTGTAACCACGATTGATAATTTTTCTTGTACCAATTGTAACTTAGTTCTGCTGGATTTTGCCTAAAAAATAGCTAGGTGAAGTCTGTTTTGCTGCGGTTAGTACTGAAGATCGTAGGGAACTTTAAACTTTTCAGTTTTTTTATATTAGAATAATATTTCCGCATTTATTTCATATAAGTTATCTATATTTACTTCCAAAACGATTTTGTTTTGAGATTGAAAAATTAAATAGTTATAATTATAAAGACTATAATAATCTTGAAATAAAATAAATTATAAAAATATCATAATTTCTGCCCCAAAATAACATCATGTTAGGTTTACTGCAGTAACTGAAAAAAAAAAAAAGCAAACCCTTCTTTTATTTATTTGATACATAAACTTTTTAGTTGAAATTGTAATAATCATTTATTAATCAACATGGAGGAAGATTATAGTTACAACTTTTTTTGTTTACAACCTCTTACAACCATTTCTTATTACCGTTGATTTAATCAACGGTTATCATTTATTGTGAATTAATAAATAATTAATGAGTTTAATTTGCTAAAATGATAACCGTTGATTGACGGAAATCAACGGTGATAAGATATAATTGTAAGGGATTGTAAAAGAAATTGTAGCTACAACATTCCCCATCAATATAATAGGTAAACTTTCCACGCATTTTACATTTTACATCGCTGGACCCGCTGCTAAAGTAAAGAGAGAAGACAAAATTATGAACATTACATAGAACTTGGAATAAAGTTAAATCGTAAAAAAAAAAATGAATGAATATATATAATAATGATTAATTAGTTCCCATCGAAACAATGGCAGTTAAGGTAAGGACAGATGTTATGGAAAGTGGGTAATACTGTGTCCCCAGTGGCTTCTGATTTTTTTTTTCTTCTTTTTTTCTACTATCACACTTTACCGAGGTAATTAAACGGTCACTTTATGCTAAAAATTAATCTTCGAAGTTTGGATCGGTCATGCACGCACATAAATTTTTAGTATCACTTGTGGACCGTGTGACTACGTAGACAGCATAATTAATATGACACAGTAACGTGGCAATAGAGGAGCACACGTGGCAATAGAGGAGCACACGTGGCAAGAGGAGCACCAGGATAGTGCCAGGTATGCTTGTGAACACCGTTATTTGAATCATTTAATACCCTAGATGCAGGGAACACATGCATTTCCCCTCTCATCTAGCGTGTTAGATATTGCTATTATCACTTTTGAGTTTTGGTGCTGATTATTCTTGCGGTTATGCACTACCGATATAGTTCATGCTTGTGAATTGTGATGAGAACAGAGACCAAAGATTGAACTATATGCTGGCTGTATCAAAGACAGCAATAATTTTTCATAAAAGTGGAAAGTAATTGTTATATTCCCCCAATAAATAGTTTCTTATACTCGAATTTCTTCTCTCTTATCCAATTTTGTAAGTGTTACTGCACTTTGATTATGATATTTTGTAAAGAAAGAATCAATTCAACTCAAAAGTGGGTGAGGTTAAATTAATAATTTTATATATCTCAACATATTTTTTATGTCGCGGTATTATCCATAAGTTGAATTTTGGAAAAAAAAAATTGAAGTGGTTTTATTCCTTGAGTATAGTTATACTGACAAACTTTTTTTTACAAATTTAAAAATTACATTATGTCTGACCGGTAATACTTTATTCAAGAGTATATTACCGGTCAGATATAATATAATTTATAAAAGTTTATAAATAAAAAATTTATAAATATAACTCGTTGGTAATTTTTAAGAGTGTGTGTACGTTTAGCCAAGTGTGCATGCCATTTGGTTTTATTTAATGGATTTCGTTTGATATGTTTTCTTATACATATATTACTGACAACTAAGCTTACAAGTGTCATATCCACTGCAACTAAAGCTAGGAAAACAAAAGTAATGATTTTTTTTTCTCATTTAACATAACACAACAAATTTTCCTACACACACAGCATTTTGTGGGGTCCACACATTTTAAAACAAAAAAGAAAATAAAAAATATGGCACATAAAACGAATCTCTATAACATTACACAATCACTTTTCCTATAACATAATAAACATAAAACCCTTTCTTCTATATATAAACAAAAGTACTAGACATTGTTTTGTCATGCAGGTCTCATTCTCTACTTTTTTGTGATAAACGATATGAGATTTGTAAGTTTGTGTTTCTATTTTGAAGACAGGGATTATGGCCCTAGAACTATAAAAATACTCGAAATATATTTCTGTTGGTATACATCAGCATGGAGCTATTGCATAGTTGTCCACCTGGTATATATAATAAGTGATCTCAATGATTGTGATTTTTAGTAATAAATAAAAACACAATTATAAAATCACCAAATTTTATAGCATTGTTCAAGTCATATCCCCAAATTCTAAATTATTATCTTCGTCACTACTCGAAATTTTAAGGGATGCTTGGAAATTTTAAAAAACTGCATATTCATGGGTAATGAGACCTTTTTAAAAATATAAAATATTTAGTTGTTACCAAATTTTCAAAACTTTTTTAATGAAAAGGGACAGTTTGATCACTCTCAAAACAGGTTTAGAGCTATTTAACATAAAATTATTCATATAAATTCACAGTATTTGCAATTAGTTTTAATTAGTTAAAATTTATTTTAAACTAGCTACTATCTAATATATTTTTAAATTTATTTAAATTTAAAAAACTTAAAAACTAATTAATGATCCTTATAATTGTATATTATCCAACAACCACCATTATAAGAATTAAATTAGCTGCATATAATTAAGAATTTTGCTACAGGTCACCTTCACCTAAAAATTATTTAATTTTGTCTCATAGAGGAGAGACCCAAATAGCTGTCACTGTTGAAAAAGAGAAGCATGATTAGGGGTGTAAATCGGCTAGGCTGACCCAGTCCGGCCTACATTGAGCCCGGCCTTTCAATTTAGAGTTGACTTGGGCTTATAAGAAAATCTTTTTAACAAATAGATCGAAGGCCAATTTTGTCAAGTTTGGCCCAAAGCCTTGTAGACTGACCTATTTAATTTGTTAAAATAAAATAATAATATTTATTTTATGTGGTAAAGTACCAATTTTAACCATTATTTTTATTTGCACCGCCGCTTCTCACTCTCGGCTTCGGGGTATTATTTTGACTTTTTCTTGTTTGTCATTTTTTTTCTTATGAGAAGTACTAGTGCATGTATGAATGGAGCTTTTTTTGCTCTATATAATTATTTTCTTTGCTTAATATCTACGGTGGGAGGCCTACAAGGCCTGTAGCCATGTCAGGCTTTCTTATTTTTAAAAATAGGGTGGATTTGGCCTACAAATAAAGCCTTTAATGGACCAGTAGATCAGATAGATTGAAATTTTTTTCGTAGACTTGAGTCAAGAAGATCAAAGCCCAATCTAACCTAGCCCATTTACACGCTGAGCATGATAACGATAAGCCCTCGTTTAGCATGTGATTACAGGCTGACTAATAATCGATTCATCAATAATGAATATGTATTTATGTGACCACTATTTTATGATTGAGACCATTCGTAGAGGACAAGTTCTTTTTATTTTTAGGGATGTAAAATAGACTTGTTTAAATATATGATTTTATTTTATTTTATTTATTAGCAATACTATTTAAACGTAATTAATTTATTATATATATAATCTAAATAAAAAATCATTATATTTAATTTAACACTTTTTTGTAGTTATTTTGACATGTTAATTAAACTCTTTTAGGACATTCAATTTGTTTATAAATTTTACTCTTTATTATTTTTATTTTTTAAAGTATTTTTTTAACTATTGTTATACGTACATTGATAGCTTATTTTTAAAAACAGTATATATTAACCAACATCTCTATTTATTATTGTGTGCTATATAATATTTATATAAATTTTAATATTATAATAATAGTAATAATAAGTTCTTATATATGAATGAATTTTTCCAATTTCATAACCCACCACCACATGGTGGTAATTATGAGCCATTGTCCAAGGGAAACATGCTGAAACCTCTTATTCAACAATGCTAGGCTGTTACCTGCGAATTTGAGTTGTTACTATTTAGGGGCCGAATGGCTTAGGTCATGTGTATTGTATGTCTGTATAGTTGCCCCGGTCATTAAATTTATGGCTGCGGTTGATCGCATTAATAAAGAGATTGAACAACCAACAAGTATAGTTTAATTGGCAATACAGGCCAGTTAACTGAGGAGAAAATCTGAGAATCTAATTTTAATTTTTGTCAAATATATCTTTGAGGAGGTAGGACATTTGATATCAGTGTCAAATTTGAACTTTGACACCTCATCTGAGAGCCGTTAGATCAAAAAAGATTAATGGTGTCACATTTGTAAGCATGTGACATCGTTGATATTTTTTGATCTAACGACTCTCAGATGAGATGTCAAATTTCAAATTTTTACACTGGTGTTTAAGGATCCTATATCATCTTTGAGAAGTGGGTAAAGAATTTAATTATGATGAAGTTCCGATTAACTGAAAATTAACCTCATAATTAACCATTTTGAAGAGTTAAATTTTTTGGAAATACCCAAATAGCCAACTCGCATACAAAAATAGTTAGAGTCGATATACGAAATAAGTAAAAAAAAAAGATAACTCAGGGTCTTTCTATACATTCCCCCACGCATTGAGATTATTGTAATATATATTTTAGACAAAATATATTAAGTGTTTGAGAAATAAGAATTATTTTTCCCACATATAGAGTTCAAGTGCATATGCGCTTTTTTTATTTTTTATTTTTATAGTACATATATACGCTTATTTTCGTTACCAAGGAAAAGTCAATTGCATGTATTCATTCTATTTAATAAATAAATGTGTTGAATGTAAATACTAATATAGTTCACACATAAGAATTGTGTTCAATATGCATAATAAATTAATCTTAAGTGCTAATGGATTCTCGTATAAAATAATTGAGCTTAATATCTTTTATCCTTTTTTAAAAAAAATAGATCATGAGTAGATGTGCAATGTAAAGAATAATATAAATATTATAATTATTACTGTAAATAGTAAAAAAAATAGTTGTTAAACTTTTTTATCAAAATATAATTATTTGTATGTTCACTTGATATTATTTTATTCACTATTTATGGAATAGAATAATGAATTTACATTAGGGAAAAATTTAAATATAGTTTGATTATAGAAATAAATCATTAAATCAAATTTGAATTTATTATATTATTGAGAGTCACAATTCCTCGAGAATATAAAAATGTTCAAACCCGAGACTAGCTAGATTAATTAGCCCCATTAGGACTCTAGACACTTGTTGATTTAATTATAAAAGTAAAAGAAATTTTATTGTTATTGTTATTGTCATTGCATGTGCCAAAAAATATAAATATCTCAATTGGTGTTTTAAAATTAATTTTTTTATAGTCTTTGTTATTGCCTTCAGCTTTATCAAGTAAAATAGAAAATTCATTTCAATTTATGTTACTTTTTACTCCATTATTTCGATCTATGATACTTATTTTCTTTTATTCTTTTGATATATAAAGCATGGCGAATTATCTATGGCAAAACAAAAGACTATAAAAATTTAAATTGTTTGTAAATAAATATTTAAGATTCACATTAATTGCACTAAATTAGAAAAGTAAAATAAAAAACTCGCATATGCACTTGTGCAGTGTATTGAAGTATAAAATAAAATATAAAATATAAAAGAAAAATAATAAAATATTATTATAGCAAAATTAGATATTGGTCATATATATTTTCTTATTTGGTACAAATTGGTCATATTTTTTTATTTGTATGGAGATCGTATTTTTATGAAATAATATTATAATAAGATATATATTCGTTGCTTGCTTCTCAGTATATATATATATATATATATATATATATATATATATATGGGGTCATGATCATTTTATATTAGTGTAAGTTATACTCTAAATCTTGACCATTAATCTCACTTATGTATGTAAGACCTCTTATTTTTTACAGTGATACATATTAAAAACTAAGGGCATAAGATAATGCAAGTAAGATATGATAAGCTATCATATCTTATTCTTATCGATCGTACCTGATAAGATAACTCTTTTAGGGGGATTAGGGTTGGGTTTCAACAAGACAGGATAAGAAATTACTCTTCGAAAAATAACCCTATGCTTCCTTAAGCTTTCCTAAGAATATGATCGGTCCTTCTACTACCATAATCATGAGCAACACCACCACGCCAACAACCATATCACCGGCTAGCCAATACCACGATCACCACTAACCACTGCCACCATTGCTTTCGACCTACCAAGACATGCATGCCTAAAAAATGTATTAACTTCCACCAAACAACAAATTTCTTGATTAGCGCCACTTTAACTCAAAACCTTAAGGCATTTGATGAGACTTAATTAATTATTTTGTATCACTCAAACACACCCCCTCATGCAAGAGTTCTTTGAGCTTGAAGGATGGAATATGGAAGGCCTATTTTTTTGTCTACCTTGTGCTGCATAGGCCCTTTTTTGATTTACCTTGTGCTTTTCTTAATTCCACCTGAAAGTGAGGAGCGGTGAGGATCGAACTCATGGTCTCATGGTCACTCCAACTTTGATACCATGATAAGCGTCACTTCATAAGTTCGATCGTCGTTGTCCCCACTTTCAAGTGGAATTAAAAGCCTATCTGGATCCTTTTTTTTAAGATGAATGTTGCTTTTAATCTAAAGCAAAAAATAAGATCTTTAAAAATAAAGCTATAAATTGTTTGATGATTATATAGAATTTTTAAATTAAATTTTGTTCATTTTAGAAAATAAGTACACATTTCAAAAAAAGCTGATACAACTTAAAAACTTGTTTGGCTGAGCTTCTGCTTATAAGAAGAAGAGAAACTAAAAAAAGAATCCAACCAATAACTGAGAAAAACATGAGGTAAATCAAAAAATAAGCCTGCGCAGCATAAGGTAGACCAAAAAATGGAAGTGTGTCATATCCACGCTTCAAGCCCAAAAAGCTCGATCTTGCGTGAGAAGTGTGTTAGAAAAATACAAAAGATACAAAATAATTAATCAAGTCTGACCCAATTACCTTACAATTTTGGGTTAAAGTGGCACTTAACATCTCTAACTTTATTCAAATATTGTGTTTTTTTTGTTAATGCTATTCAAATTATTTTGATGGTGTTTCATATATAAAAGTTGATAATTAATTTAAAAATTATTTCTAATATTTTTGGCAAAGATATAAATTTTTATTTTTAAAATATTTATAAATATTTTACACATTTTAATATAATCTATTTAAATTATGACTTTTAATTTATTTATTTTTTGGTACATCATATTCTTTTTATTCAAAAAGAACCGTGCATTGGGCAAGCAACATCACAGAGAGCAAAGGAGGACAGGCTGTTATGTCAACATCATATTCTCTTTTGCCACAGTTGCATTTGCTTCTATTTTTAGTGTTCCTGGTGGTGATGATGATAATGGGGTGGCAGTGATGGTAGGCACATTAGCTTTTGATATCTTCTTTATCTCCAATGCTGTTGCGCTTTTTACATCATTGGCTGTTGTGGTTGTTCAAATCACACTTGTAAGAGGGAGAACAAAGTCTGAGATGAGAGTTACTAAGGTAATCAATAAGATGATGTGGTTAGCATCTATTTGCACCACCATTGCATTCACATCAGCATCTTATATAGTAGTTGGTCCGCATCACAAGTGGGCTGCAATGTTTGTCACCATTTTGGGGGGTGTTATGATGGTGAGTGTTCTTGGTACTATGACATATTATGTGCTTAGGAGTAAACGTTATCAAAGAGCCAGGAAGAAAGAAAATAACTTAATGAGTGGATTAAACTCAGGGTCAGAAACTGAAATAGAAGTAAGCCCAATTTATGTCATTTGATGTGATACATTTGAGGTTTATAAGTCATGAAAGTTTGATGCCTCCATGCTTGCTTTTTGGAGATTGACAAGCTGGACAACTCAACATTTTGAGCCCAAAGAAAGTTTCTATCAACACTCAAAAAGGCAGCCAAATTGGTTAGTGTTTATTAATCATTCTTAATTAGTTTGATGAAATCACATGAATTATTATATGCATTTTTTCCTTTGCGTTCCCTTTAAGACTTTATTGTTTATGACTTAGCAATACCTATTCAAGAACACACACTCTTTTCTGAATATAGTTTTATGCATTCTTTCAGGGACTCAATTTTGCAACTTGAATTAGAGAACTGTCGTTCTAGATGAAAATTTATTTAATGGGTGGATTTCTGGTTACAGCATTTCTTGTACAAACTGGGTGCTTGTTTATATATACAGATAACCGTACCGGTTGGTTATAATGGTTAGTCATATCTATAGTCATGAATGTATTGAAAATTATTAAAATCTGTCTTGCATGTGATGGAGGTATAGATTAGGATCTGTATAGCGTTAGTGTTTTACCACCTTTATTATTTTCCATCACATTGGGAACAGGTTTTTTTTTTTGTTTTTTTGCCTCTTATTTCCTTTCCATCCAAGGATATAATAATGAGTATATTATAAGGGCTGACTAGTTCAAATACCCACTTCGTGAGTATTTGGGGAAGGGAATACTCTAGGCAGTCTTTCCCATGCTTTTTGCAGAGAGGCTGATTCGAACCCGCGACCTGACACACCACGGTAAGCAAGCTTACCGCTGAGCCAAGCCGGCCCTTCAATAATGAGTATATTATAATAATAAAAAAAAAGTGAATATCTACAATTGTACATTATGATGTTTTAGTAGGAATATATTGTTGGGGGAAAACAAAGTGATATATGAAGACCAATTGATCATATACACATTGTTGATTTTGCAGGAATGAGGCTTAAAGATGGAGGCATGGTTGAAATTCCCACATTGAAAGTAGACTGATTTAGAAAGCAATTGTTGTGTTAGAGATCTAATTAACAAACCAAGAGAATGGAGTTCTGTCTTCTAATTAACTCTTGGTATTCTTATCCCTTGTAATTGATATGTATAGGGGTTAGCAGTAGATCAGGTTTACAACTTTTCCTGTCATGACCGTACTTGGAGGACAATATCTATATGATGGAATTGTGGGAGAAATGGAAATTAACATATGGTCATAAATAGTCACCAACTTTTATGTGGTAGGTAAAATGTTTCACAAAACTCCTTAGAAGATTTAAGGATAATTTATTTTTCATGAGATAATTTTATGTTATGTAATACATAAAAAATCAAAAAATCTCTTCTCATCGATTTTTTACGTGTAATGGACAAAATTATCTCATGTAATATAAGAGACATATTTCTCATGATTTAAAAGAAAAATGGTTTCAAATATTAAAAATAGATACAAACTTTTTATTGAGTTTGAGACTAATATTTTTATTTTTGATTCAAAAATTATCTTGATGATGACGCATTTTTTAATTGTAAAGACTTACACATAAAGTACTAGTACTGCTGTAAAGAGGGTATTACTTTTCCTTATTAAGTAAACAAAAGTTAAAAACTTCATATTTATCATAATATGATGCAAATCTAAGACATTATAGCGCGAAATTCTTAAAACTTTTCGAACATTTATCAAATATAAAACATTTACATATATTTTTTGAAGAAATTGCTCTGAAGAAAAATGAAAAAAGAAACTTAAAATGCTAGCATAGGAGGTAACTCATCGTAGAAAAACTTACTGAAAAAATATCAAACCACAAATTAAAAAAGAGAACGTCAGAAAAAAGGAAGAGAGAATCGAAGACAGGTTAGTTACAAGATCTTGTAAATGATACAAAATACTTTTTTTGTAACAATGATACTAAAACTTTGTAATAAAAAAATATAACACATCTACTAAAAAAATTTAATACATCATTGAATTGAAAACAGTAGTAGACGATGTCTCACTGCAGCATATTATTGAAACATTGGATTAGCATTTTGCAAGCAATCTATTTTGGTTTAATGCCTTACTGTATTAATCAGCATATTTCTTACATTTATTTGTTTTACATAATTATTCTGGCATGGTGGGTGAGCTTGGAGTCCAGTGAACTTTCTTAAGATAGCCATAATATATAAAGCTTTTGCAAGCTAATCGAATTTGTAACCTCACTCACTCTAATGAACATAATTTTATTTTTATAAAGATTGTGACGTACGTGCCAAGAAAAAATCAATCTTTATTATCATAAATTTTTATAATCTTTGTGTTCTTGTTAAAAGATTTGTTGGAAAAATTTTATAATTTGGACCTGTAATTTTTATAAAAGATTATAATTTTTATAATCTTTATTTTTTATTTTAGTTTAATTTGCAATATGGTTAAAAGGCCTTATAGGCCATGTAAGCTTTTTATTTTTTAATAATAGATCATGTTTGACTTTTAAACCAAATCTTTAATAGGCTAATAAATCAAATAAATTTTATATTTTTTTTTTTGTATAAGCTTTGGCCATAAAAATTAAAGTCCGGCCTAATTATATCCCTATTAGACATACACATCACTTTTTTATTTTTTATATAATTATTCTAATTTTACCATATAAGCAAATGTATGTGAAAGATGTAAAAGTATGAGTTTTGTGTAATTAGCATTTCTTAAAAGGTTTTATTACTCCCCTTTTATGTAAGGTAATTATTTTATGTTGTAGAGAGAAAATGGATGGATCTCATCATTACATAAAAAAAAAGAAAAAAAATGAAGTATAAAAATCAAAGTGAAAAAAATATTAAAGAAATTATTTTATGTAAAAGGAGAATAATATTTTATTTTTTAAATTATAAATCTATTAACATATGTACGTGTAAAGTACATAATAGAACACATTTACCAAAAAAAATTCGTTTTTTAAATTATAAATTTATCAACATATGTCCGTGTAAAGTACATATAGAACACATTTACCACAAAAAAAGTACATAATAGAACACAAATTTGTGTATAATAAAGCTAGAAACACTGAATGAAAGGATGCCACGAAATGCTTGTCGTATGTGAAGAAAATGAATTTTTACTTGAACTTTTTTAAATGATAAGATCCCTTGAAGGAAAAAAAAATGCAAACGTAAAAATCTTAAACAATTTATAAATTTTAACAAATTAAAAATAATGGAGTGGAATGCAAGTTTTGTTCTAAAAGAAGGATTTAATGCCAATGATATAATTATTTTTTATACACATAAAAATATGTATATGGTTTATACTTTTTTTTTTTTTTTACATGATATCAAGTAGTTCTATAAAAAAAATTATATATTCAAAAGATAATTTTATCTCGTATGTAAAATAGAAAAAAATATTCAAAATAAATATTTAAAAATTCAGCATAAGTAAGGAAAAAATAGAAAAAAAAAATTTTATTCTTCACGTCCAAGATCGTTGGATAGGAATCCCAAGATAAAAAGAGAAACAAAGAATATCAGTACCAAATAGTTTTAGAGCAATCATTCCAAACCTTTAAGAGGGCCGTTTGCTATGGAGATTTTTTTAGAAATCTAGAAAAAGTGAAATGAGACAAAAAAAAAAAAATTTCTGTTTGATACAAGGAAACTAAAAATATTCTTGTGAAACTTGTTTTCTCATTATTCTAATTTTAACTATAGAATTCCAGACGAAAATAGCATCTAATACATCATATTTTTATTTTCCTATAAAATGAGTATAATTAACTCAATAATCTCGAAAAACTTTTAAACTTACCAAATATTTTTTCATAATTCATCCAAAAAAAAAATTCTACCATATTTCTAAAAAATAATTTCTCGAAAAAAGAAAACTTCTCTGCCAAACTGCCTCGTAACAATATACTTTTCTTTCTCGGTAAGCAAATTATCAACTTTGGGACTTGGAAATGAACAACTATATGAAGACTGAAGTTCACAATCTGATCACATCACTATCTTCAATGGACCTGTCACTGCCAGGCCCAAACGACCCAGACGACGACGTTTTCTTCGATTTGCTTCATCACTGCCCCTTTCCCTATTGCTCCGACAACGTCCATAACTCGCCGGAATCTTCCGCCTCTGCTTCCATTGTTTGCGACCCTGACCCCCACCCTACAACCTCGGCAACCACAATCCGGCGCCGTTCAATTCGCCGTGGATCGACAGACGCCGATTCCGAAAGCGATTTGATCAACGGTGCCAGCACCAGCTCCCGGAGTATTCAAAATATTGAAAATTTGAAGGAAAATGAGAATTCTGAGGAGAAATGCGACTCATATGAAGGGAGAGTTCGTTCCTTTCCATCTCCAAGTGTTGTGACCGAGGAATCGACGTTAACTACAGCTGCAAACGATGATGGACCCGGCAATTCCGCTGACTTGGCGGCGGAACTCGGTGATTCCCCTTCGAATTGGCTTGAATATGCAGTAGGGTTGTTGATTAGGGCAATTTTGTTTCAAATCAAAATTTTCTTTGTGTTGATAAGGTGCCCTGTGTTGTTTATGTTTCATGCATGCACGTTTTTTGTGGACCCATTTGGAACATTGAGAAAGGGCAAGGGTTTTTTGTTGGGGATGTTTGGTAGAGTGTTGTGTTGTGTTGGTCCTTCAGCTCAGAGATGGTTCAGGGAGCACAAGTCATTGTTGGATGTTGCCTTTAGGTGTGGATGGGGTTTCTTGTGGTCAATCTATGTTTGCTGCATTTTGTTTGCTCTTCTGGTTTCCTCACTTGTGGTTAGTGTGTTTTTGGTGAAGTTCTTGGTGGAGAAGCCATTTCAGATGAGGCAAGTTTTGAATTTTGACTACACCAAGCAGAGTCCTGTTGCATATGTTCCTATAATATCATGTGCTGGTGTTGGTGTCGGGCAAGCTTCTGAAAATGACATAGTATTTAGTAAGTGGATGGGTGGAAGGATTATACCTGCTAAACAAAAGGTGCAGGTCACTGTTTCATTGCTGGTGCCAGAGTCAGATTACAACAAAAACCTTGGGGTGTTTCAGGTATCTATCTAATTCATTTCAATCTAAAGAAGCTTTGGCTTGACATGAACTTCTCTGCATATTTTCTTTTTAGCCTGTCATTGTGAAGTTTTACTAGTTCTGCATCTTCTCTTAATTCAAATGCGAATGGGAAAGTTCTATGTTGGTGTAGGGAACTGTGATGGCGAATAAGCTATTTGTGGTCAGTAGTGTATACTTTTGAAGATAGTTCTATATGGCAACTTCAAAAGGTTCGAGTGGCAAGTTGGTGCTAGTTCCAACTCCCAACATCTTCTTGTTTGCGTTATTTGAGTATTTTGTAGTCTTGTAAATATGATTTTAAAATTTCACGAATTAGTTTTATTTGAGATGGGTTCAAAAGCTCCTATGATGGCTGTGCTGCTGTGGCTCAAGCGCAGCCATTGAACTCATCTGGAAGGGATTCAACTGGCTAGGAGTCCAATTCTTGGCACCCTTGTCTAATTGTTAAAATTTTAATAGATAACGACAGGGTAGGAGTTATCAGCACAATCCTCTTCCATGATAAAGGCCAAGTAGACTTTCCTGTGAAAGTTGTGTTGGAGACTAACGCATTTCTTTGGCCTTTCCATAATAACTAAAACCTAAAACTTTTAGCTTAAGTTTTATTTTTTTATTGGCATGTTATTTTGTGTGTATTTGCTATGTTTCCTATCATTATGGTGTGGGTGCTTTAAAATAACAGTTACATTTATTGGACAAAGAAGGGGATTAATTGTACTTGTGGACTGTTTGATCATAATTTCTTTAAGTATAAAATATAGGTGCATTCTAAAATTGTCTTTTCCCTGTTCTTGTATCTTCCTGCTTAAAGAATTAGAACTATAATGATAATTACAGTTCATAGTTTCTCGTTGCTTGCTTTTGAGTTTCTTCTTTGACTTGTATAATTTTATAGATCAGGGTAGACTTCTTATCTTCTAATGGTAAAACAATTTCAAGTTCGAGCCAACCTTGCATTTTAAAATTCAGAAGTGAGCCTATCCGCCTAATAACAACTTTCCTCAAGATTGCTCCACTTGTTACTGGTTATATATCAGAATCCCAGACCCTGAATGTCAAGATAAGAGGTATTGTTGAAGGGGATGTACCTATTTCATGCTTAAAAGTAACCCTTGAGCAGCGAGCAGAATATCTACCTGGTGCTGGCATTCCTCAAATATATGAGTCATCTATATTTATTGAATCAGAACTTCCCTTATTCAAAAGGATTATTTGGCATTGGAAAATAATCATATTTATATGGATCACAATGATGGCATTCATGATGGAGTTACTCTTTGTTCTAGTGTGTTGTTGGCCTATAATTATTCCAAGAACCAGGCAAAGAAGTGGCTCTGATCGCAGTAGTGGTACCCAAAACAATCTTCAGGCACCAAAGGTGAGCCATCATCTTCACTTCAGTATGCACTGGATCATGATTTGCTTAAGTATTATCTGTTTGATGGTTTTCCGTAGTTATCTTGATTTTAAATATTAGAAATTCTTATATGTGGTTTTCTGTTTTTTATTTTTATATATCTTAGTAGGAAGAGCTGGTACTATTAATCTTCTTGTTTATAGTGATTTGTTCCTTTTTTCCATTAGCTCCCAAATTATGATTAGTGAAGCAATAGCTAAGATTTTTCTTTTGTTGTTTCTTATACATTTGGTTTTGATTCCTGATAGAATAAAGTGAGTTGATTTTTCAAATGAAAAATATGATTCAATGTTAGATGATGTTTGTTCACTATCCTCTCTCCCTTTTTCTCTCTTAAAGGATTATCTGGAGCTACGTGATGATGCCTATCCTAATGGAGCTGAGGCTTCTTTCTCTACTTGGAAAGAAACAACAGGTTCCACTGTTGTGGTTGAGAAAACTACCTCTGCTACTGAAACTGATGTACAGGAGATTCCCCCAGCTTCCTTTGTAGTAATGCCATCCAAAAGTTTTACAACTGATGGTTCACCTCCTGTTAGGTCTGCTGATGGATCTACACATGGTCAGAAGGTTGATGTACCAACCTCCATAAGTTCATCTATCCCTGATCCTACTTTTAAGCCAACAACGGGTGCAGTGACAGTAGCTGCGCACACAATTGTTGGTTCTGACAAGTCTAATTCGCAAAATGGATCAGTTGTTAATCCTCCCCTGTTTAACTTTGGGAATGAAGTTGTTCAGTCAACAGAGGTGACTGCTGCTGATGCTCCATCAAAGGAGTCTACTAAATCAGGTCCAATATTTGGTTTGGATAAAGCTGCATCGTCAAAGAATCCTGATGCTGATGCTCCGTTAGTTAACTTTGGCATCAACGAAAATGTTGACAATGTTCCCCAAGTCTCATTTACTTTGTCATCATCAGCTGGTGGTGAATCTGGTGGACTCAAATTTGGTTCTTCTTCTGACTCAAAGCTGACGAGCTCAATCAGGTTAGTGTATGTAATTTTGACTTGTTTTAAAAACTCTCAAAATAACCGTTGTACTCATCTAGATATTTTCTAGTTTAATTATAGATTTGTGTCGGTTCTGCCTGTTCTGTTGATTTCTTTTCAGTAAAAAAAAAAAGATTTTGTCTCTAATGAGTTATGGGAGTATATTTTTCTTTCACAATAACGTTTACTTTTCCCCATGTTTGCTATAATAAGTTTGTCTTAATTTAATACTTTTCATTCTTCCCTGCTACTGTTCCGGTGTCGTTTGATTTGTAAAACACATTTTGCATTCACTGTTTTATGGTCGTAGACACCCCAAATTTATCAAGTGGTGATTTATTGTTATCTTGAACTTAGGTTCTCATTTTTAAAGTGAATTTTGAACTTCTTTTGTGTTTACTTTTTGCAATTTGACTGTGATTTCTGTGATGATGTATCATAATTATACTGTTCTCATTGACGCACTGTTGATTTGAATTTGGAAAGAGATATAAGGGATCTTACATCATGTTTATTGAAGTGTTACAATGAACAATATATTAAATGTCCCCTTCCTTTGCAGCTCAACTACTGTTCCTGTTGCTGTTGATTCAATGCCAAAAGTTCTTGAATCCGATAATGGTGATGCTAAGACTAATATAGTTACTGGGTCTTATGCTCCCTCATCGGAGCCAGCTATTTCATCTGCAGCATCGACGTCATTGTTGACATCAACTGCAAATACATTTACTTTTAGCAACGGTTTAAATCAAAATAATGGACCTGTTGCTTCAAGCGCTACACTTGCCTTTCCATTTCCATCTATTGGTACAAATAATTTTAGAAGTCAGAGTATATTCAGTAGTTCTTCCCTTGCAGCAAGCAGCAGCAGCATCATTAGTCCCATTGCAACTTCCTCTAGCACTAGCATGACAACTAGCACCCCGGCGTTAATTGCATCCAGCGATAGCAGTTCCTCGGTGGCATCTTCATTTCCCACAACTTCCTCTTTCAAATTTGGATACACTCCTTTATCATCGACAAGTTTACCTGTATCATCACCTGGCACAGAACCAGTGGAAACCATGACCAGGCAGGATGGAGGAAATCTAGGCAGCACCGTCTTTGTAAGCTCTTCTGCTGCTGTTGGTAGCACAGGGAGTGGCATTCTTGGGTTTAGTTCCCTGGCAATGACCACTATAAAAAGCCAGTCTCAGGGTTCTGTCTTTGGCACTATAAGTGGGTCTGTCCTTTGTATGCTGGCACCTTCTGCTACTAGTGGTTTTACAACTTCTACTCAGAGTCAGTCAGTGGGATTTGGTTCATCTGCATCATCCCCATTGTTTGGGTTGGCTGGGAATATAGCTTTTTCAACAGGGAGTTCATTGTTTACTTCTTCAAATACCAGCGCAAATATTTTCAACTCGGGTACAACTTCTGGACAAAGTACTCTTGCTTCCTCTTCGGAAGCCAACCCTGTTACTGTTAGCTCCAATAGTAGTTCAAGTTCTACTTTGTTTGCATTTTCTAGTTGTCAGCCCAGCACTGGTGGGGGTGACAAGTCTGGTCGAAAATTTGTGAGAGTTAAACGTAAGCAGCGTGAGAAGGAAGACCATTTTTTATGAAAATTCTCTGACACTGCTGCAGTCTTCTCCTAGTGCTACAAATGAATAAACTCTTAAAGGTGAATGATTCCTTAATTTGGCTGTTCAGATAGCAATCTGGACAAATGATGCTATTAAAGCAAATCAACATATGCAAGCTTGTCAGTCTCATGTGTCTTGCTTCTTATAGAATGCAAGGCTCAGCTTTTCACAATTTTGTAATGGTATGATGTGATTGAACATAATCTACTGTACTTGTAATGGTTTTAGGTAGTTCTAGATCAAGATTTGTTCAGTTATGATGTTGACAAAATCCCTGTATTCTCGTTATGTGTATCATAGGCAGAAATAGGCATGAATTTATGGCTTAGCTGGTTGTCGCATAACTGACTTTTTATGGTGTAGTAATTAGAACTCATGTATTCTGTATTATAACTCTGTATAAAGAAGGCCTTTTAAAAACAATAAAGAAAAAAGTACCCAAAAAACAAGGAAGAGGGAAAGAACCTACTTGGGATAGTGTGAGACATTATATTAGAAGCTACTTAAGGTGATCAATGGTTTCTCTAATTATTTGCCTCACCAAATAACTGATAAACCAACAGGAAGATGCATAAATGAAACTCTGGACATCGACAGGTCTTGGGGTCAAAGATCTTTTGATCAGGCTACCAGTTTCTAAGACAAAACCCTTCAATGCTGAAGCTGCAAATAGAAACTAAGAAAAATGAGAAGAGAGAAAAGAGCTTCTGAGAATCATCACCAAAATGAAGAGTCCAAAAGACATCTCTGTTCAAAGAAAATGACACTGCACGCTGCATCACTTCAGGCTCTCAGAGCAGATACATTGGGTTATAAAGAAGACACTAGAATCATCAGAAAAAGGGAACACTTCGAAGTATTTGGGGATAAGGAAAAAAGGTAATAATCTTCCAAGAGAAACAAAAAGAGAGAGAGAGAGAGGAAGAATTGGAGCAGATCAAGAGAAGAGCAACATAGAAGAATCTTTGGTGCTCTGAATCATCATCTCCCATCACAATAAAAATGTAAGATTTGAAGCTCAAATTTATGTAAATATATTTATATGTTTTGATGCTACAAGTTGAATATATAAATTTCATGACTGTGTGTGTATCTTTACAATTCTCTTCCAAAGACATTGACTAATTGAAAAATGTTATTTATGCTTTAGTTATCCATACACTAGGTCATGGAATAATTTTTGTCCAGAATTAAAATCACCATAAATCAAAAAAGGGTTTTATATTTTTAATGTTAAATGAGAATTGAAATCTCACCGTTGTAGAGATAAAAAGCCGGACCATGTCAGTATGAAAATCGAAGGGTGCGTAGGAAAGTTTGAATTCTCACGTTAAATAAGAAATATAAAACCCATCAAACAAATTAAAATAATAATAACAAAGTTTCTTACTTCTTCCTCCTCAATCGTTCATATCACCATCTTTAATGCCTCCCTAACCCAACCACCGCGTTGCGTCCATTGCAGCTCCAACCAATCTTGCGCGGCCAGATCTGCCAGCAATAGCAGTGCAGGTTTGTGTTGATCACCATCCATCCAAAGATGAAGCAAACATGTTCTGCTCCACGTTTCCACTTTCTTAGTATTTAGGGATTAGGTTTTTTTCTTCTTTTTTTTTTTGTTCCTCTTTTTTTTTTTTTTTTGGTTAGTTTTCTAATTTTCTTATTAGCCCAACCCAAACTTTTGAGTGAGTGGGCCGTTTGTGTCTTTTATTATTATTCTCACATTTGGTTTTTTTTATTAGTTTATAAACATAATTGATTTTCCTTTATTAGATTTAAAAGCTCAAACTAATGGGTTATGATAAAATAAAACAATAAAAGAATAAAATTAACTAGTCTAGAATTAAACAAAAGACAAAAAAAAAAGTTAAAAAAAAAAATTAGACCGAAGGAAATATATTATGCTGTTATGCATTTATTACCTTTTGTTTGTATATATACTTGGTTGTTATAATATCTTACCCCATATTTTAATGCTATAGAAATTGTTTTAGTTAAATATGGAAAGAAATCAGTAACAAAATTAGAAGTTAAGAACTTATTATTTGTAATTACAAATTGCATTTTTAATTGCTTCGAACTCTTGAGTTGACCGAAGTGCCAAGTGGCCTATTTTTAAGAAGAAAACTAACGCATATTCGTAGTCGACGCGCAACTTATGATTCATGAATTTCCTAGGTTAGGCCAAGAAAAGAGGAAAAATAATATGTACTAAAAATGGGGGAAAATAAACCCATAATTTTTTTATATATAGGGCATATATATAGATATAGCCCAAAAGTAAATCAAAGTATAACAAGTGGATTCAATATTAAATCTTAATTCAAATTTTTTAAGATATTGGGTTAATGACTTCTTTTATTTATGTGATCTTGTTTAATTTAACCTAACCAAATTATTCAAGTAAAAAATTCAAACCACGACATATGTTTTAAGGGAAGAGTATTTATCATTTTAAATAACATAACATATATCCTTTCACTCTCACAAAGAGGTAGGACCCATCCACACCTTTATTTTTTGTCATCGTCTCTTCCTTTATTTATCTCTTTCTCTATCTTAAAATAACACAAGTTTACATCCTTTAAAATTACACATACCTCTCCCATGTTTTAATCCAAAACTTAAATCATTAGGTTTATGGGTTTTTACTTAATCTTCAATTTGATACAACTTGTTGTGACTGAGGAATCCTTATAGCTAGGTTATGGTTAGGGGTGTTAACGGGCCGAGCCGAGCCGAACTTTGATCTTAACGGGCCAAGTCTGTATTTAAACGTGTCCGACTGGCCTTAGCCTGTTACCTGTCACGAATATAATATTGGCCTGTGGCCTGGTTTATTTAAAAAAAATAAAAGCCTGTGTGAAGCCTGTCTTAGCCTGTTAGCAAGTTAAAGAATAAAAATAAGATAACAGAATTCCACAAAAAATAAATTTCCAGATAGAAACCTTAGCTTCCAATTTCAGCAATAATTTATAAAGTCTACAATAAAAATAATTTAAAGTGAGAGAAAGTAGATAACAGGTTATATTATCTTAGTCCATTATAAAAAAGTGCAAACAAAAATAAAAAAAAAAAAAAATTGACACAAACAAGCAATGCACAATGGAACGAATGAATTTTTGTGGTTTTGTTTGTGTGAAGGAGGATGAAGGATAATATAGAACAGCACTAGTAATTCCATAAATATACATAAATTCAATATATATCCAAATAGCATAATATAGAACAAAATCATTCAAAAAATTTGTTAAACCAATAAAATGGGGTGAAATAAATTGATAAAAGAGAGAGTTATTACAAGTAGTATAAAAAATATAAATAAATATTTATATACTAGGTTAGCATGGGAGGCTCTAAGGCCGAGCTTCTGAATTAGAGCCTGAGGCCTTTTTATTAAACGAGCTTTTATATAAGTCCAAGTCTGGTTCCAACACGAGCTTTTATTAAACGAGCTCAGGCCTTTACGAGTCGAGCCAAAGGCCCCTGAAAGGCCCCTGGCTCGTTTACCACCCCTAGTTATATGGTGAACCTTAACTTACAAATCTTAATTATATGATGAATTTTTAAGAGGTTTATTCGCCATTTTCCCTTATGTAATCCTTGGTTAATCATTCCCAAGTGACATTCAACTTAATTACTCATTCGTAGACACTTAAATATCTAAGATTAATTTTAAGGGGATTATTTCAGTGGGAAATGGGTGTGTATGGGTAAGGTGGCCTAAGAAAATTTGTGGCTCTATATACTCCACCTATTGCATATAATCAAATAGAAAAGGCTTGGGTTTTTAAATAAGCATATTTAGAAAGAGGCTATAGGTTTTCATTTACATGTCGAGCCTGATCTATAAACCTACGGCCGGTCTATATTATATTATATATTTTAAATAAAATTATTATTTTAATAATTTTGAATAATAAAAAATATTATTTTAATTATTGAATATCTAATAGGATTAAACAGATTAACATGCCTGCGTCAAGTCTTTTGTTTTAAATGTAAATCAGACCAGACTTATAATTTGGGCCTACACAAGGTTAACTGACGAGGTCATACTAAATTATTTTACATAAGTCTATTAAGCCAAAGCCTAGTTTAGTCCACCAATTTACACCCTTAGAGGAAAACAAGTAGGGGTGTTCGCGGTCTGAATTGGATCGGTTTTGGAAGCAAAAATCATCCGATCAAATACCTTCGGTTTGATTATGTAATCATCCATTCGGTTTGGATTTTTTTTCAAATCCGATCTGATTCAATCCAATTTTTTTCGGTTTGGATTGGACCGGTTTTCGTTTTTTTGAAAATCATAAAATTAGTTTCATGATTATTGTGCAAATAACATCTTTTGTATATAGTGGCTTTGTAAATTTCTTTATTTTTGAAATACAAAAGCATCAGTAAACGATAATATAGTGTTTTTTTTTTAGGCAATGAGATATATAAAGATGGAATTTTGTTGATGTAATGTGAATAGGTTTATTCTTGTTTAGTTGATGGGTTAATGAGTCTTTGACTTAGAAATTTTGGGGTTATGATTGGGGGAAGATCCAAGTAGGTAGAGGAAAATTAATATATTGGGTCAGTTTAGATTGGATCGATTTTCATCAACCCATCCGAAAACCGATCCAATCGAATTAAAATTTGTGGGTTTTTTTTGGTTTTTGATTTTTCAATTTTTGGTTTATTCGGTTATCGGTTTTTTGGTTCGGTAATCACGATTTGAATCAGTTTGAATTAGTTGATGAACACCCCTACAAACAAGTTCTCTTGTGTTAAAAGACAAAAAAAAGTGGGGACCATTGATTTTAAAAATAATAAAGAAAAAGAAAAAGGGAGGCACATTTCTCTATGTGATAGCAACATAAGACTATATGTAATACCTCAAATTAATAATATAATAATAATAATAATAAAGTAATAATAAAATTAATAATAAAAATTTAAATAATATTATTATGTGTATCTTAATTCAGCAATATCTAAGTTAATAAGAATCAGTCAGCTTTTAGTCAATCATGAGCTATGAAGCACCGACACTTCAAAACCCCTGACGTGTCGTGTCCGACACTTCCCGACACTCTCGGACACTCCGACACTCCCCGACACTCCAACAAGCGTTATAAAAATTCAAAAAAAGGTTTAAAGATTGCGTTGTGTTGAGTTTTTAGTTCCAACTGTTAGATTGGTTGGATTACGATTACTATTTTATTGAGTTTAATATAAATATTTGTGAAATCTTATGTTTCTGTGTAAAATTTATGAATATATAAGTTTAGACTCATTTTTCTGTTAAATTATTGAATATCAAATATGATATACACTACATAAATTAAAAATATTATTTAATATCAAAACGTGTCCTAGCGTGTCGAAATCTAACATTTTTTAGAATTAACGTGTCGGAGTGTCGTGTCGTATCGTGTCACGTGTCCCGTGTTGGTATCGGTGCTACATAGATCATGAGTCAAAGATATTCTAAGCCATAAGAAAACTAAAAAGGAAAGGAAAATAATCATAAGAGGAAGAAAAGGAAAATAATCATAAGAAGAAAAGGAAAACATTTATAAAAATTGTTAAATATTTGGGGGTGTTACACTGTAATTTCCCTAATTTTAATACATATTGAGTATAAGACTAATTACCGAGAGAGTGGATTCTTTCATGTTAAAAATTCACATGATAATCATATAAAAAATTTGTATTTATTTCTCTCTTCACATATATTAAGGGGTGTATTGGATTGAGATTTTAAAGAATTTTTTTAAAATATTATTTTAATGGATTGTTTTTGGACAAAAAAATGCATTGGTATTCAATTAAGATGTTAAAGGATCGAAAAAAATCACATGGAATTCAATTAGGATTTTAAAAAATTATTTTAGAATCTGTCTAAATTCGTTGGTATTCCATCAGGAATTTAACAAAGATAAAATAATATTGTGGTACTCAGAAATCTAACTTTTTTAGTGGATTTTCATTTTTGGTGTGGATTTCGTGAGATTTTTTAGTGAAAAGTATAAATATGATGTCTTTCTCACAATCTCAACCTAATGATCCATTGGATTTCTTGAGATTTTTTTATTGTAGTGCTTCAGTGGTTCTTCGTCCTTTGGCGGGTCGACTCCTCAAAATCGGGTTCCGCCACGAAAGTTTTGTCAAAGCTCAAAAACAACAAATTTTTGAGTCATTTTCATCATAAAATAACCCAGAAATAACAACTCAACAACATTTTAATCTAATCCATCTCAAAAATAGTGGATTTTTTGTGATTTTTTAGAGCTTTTGGAAGTTTCAAAATACGACTTTTCAAGTTATAGGTTGCGATTTTTCTTAGCACAAAAATGTATGATTTTTGTATCATAAATAATATAAAATAATAGGGGAATAAATTCTCTCAAATTAATTTTCATTTTTTTTTTGGTAAAAGAATTTTCGTTTTACATCAACGAAACGAGATCGATTTAAATAAATATTGAGACTTTCATAATATGAACCCTATGTTTCGTAACAATACATTCATGAATGAAATTATTTCGCTATAGGAAACAATTTTTAATAATTTTTGTGCCGATAGATCACTAAAAACTTGTTTTTCAAAAGTCTCAAATCAATTTAAGGTTTCAATGTATCGATTGAAAATAATTTGAGAAATTTTATAAACTTTCATGTAATATAACCCAGAAATTCATATTCGAAATTTTCGTAGAATACTCAATGAAAACATGTATACAATATTTGGTTAGAAAACTCTCATCACGTAGAACAAAAATTCAAAGGTTTCTAAGATCAATAGCAAAAAATTTCAAACGAAATTTTATCATGAACTGTAGGTTCTATATGCAAATTTCAAATTATTTTAATAAATAAAAAAAAATTGGTCTCATAATTATATATGCATAGCTCTGATACAAAATGAAGAAAATAATTTTTAACCCATTGATCAAATCCAAGAACAGTAACACGAAGATGCTAATGCGTGGAGAGTTAACATAGATATTTGGAGAGTTGTTGTTTTTTTTTTTTTGTTGAAGGGAAGAGAGTTGTTGTTAAATAAGACATAAGTTTTACTTATTGAGAAAATTACATTAGGTTTTACTTTTTTTATTAATATCATTGCATTTCTTTGTTTTTTTATTGACTCTTGTAATTTTGAATGTTTGTTAAAATTTCATATAATTTTTTAAAATCTTATAAATCCATATTGTCATTTCAAATCTTATAAATTCTATTAAAATCCAATTTTATAAAATGTTGATTGTAAAAAAAGTCGTTTAAAAAAGTCTTCAAAGTCAATGTTATTAAAATCGGCTCGTTCATTGATTCGGTATCTTAACTTCGAGTCTGATGGACTGAATATCTTTGATAAGGAATCGGAGAAAAATACGACGACTTTTTCCAGGAAATTCCCAACGAAAAATACACACTATTCCCTCTTTTCTATCGAATCGATCATAACCACTACCCATATTCCACGAAATTGTACACCACAAATAAGCACTAATAAAGAGACCCGTAATTCCATAGAAAGACATAACGATCCCTTGTGGAAAAAATAATAATTTCCTGAGACGGAAATAAAGATAGGTATTGGGTCACTGGTTGAATCACATGACCCGGTAATTATATGCAATTCTATAATTTGTATTAAAAAGTTACAATTATACTCAAATATCTATAAAAAAATAAAAATTTCAAATATTTTAATATAAAAAATAATAAATCACACATTATTATCCAATAAATTATCAAATAAAAATATAATGATCTTGATACGAGGCTTTAGGTTCATTAAACGACATCTTTAACTATAAATCAAATCAAAATTTCCTACATAGTGCATAATTGAGATAATATTAGTGTTGTAGCCGTAGGTACATATCCTATGTAAGTCAATAAGTAAAAAATATTCAAATATATTCATTATGATTTTTTTTTGAAAAAAAAGTTTTTGGAATTGTTTTTGGGATCGGACAGAGTCACCGATTTTCACTAAAATTGACTGGGTCGCACCGGGTCGCACCAATTCTTATGCATAGCTGGTTCGTTGCTTCACCTGAATCGATTATATGATCGATTTATAGATTTTCTACCAAGCCAGTCCGATTTTATTAACGTTGTTTAAAGTCACTACAATTCTACATAATTTTTGATAATCTCTAAGATTTTTTTTATCTAAAATTAATCTTTTGATATTTTAATCCAATACAACCCGTAACAAATGAGGTCCAATTCTAATCTCTCAACATTAATAAAAATAGGAAAAAGACACAAATTTTAGGAATGTGATAGATTAATCAAAGAGTTTTATTTTTCTTATGTCACATAAGATAAATCTTTTCTCCTACTCTCACAACAAATAGTGTGACCCACTTTATTTTATTTTTTTTAAAAAAAGAGAAAAAAATAGAACACGAAAATCAAAGTGAGAGTAGGAAATAAAAATTTTCTTATGTGACAATTGAGAAATAAAACCCTTAATCAAATTAGGCAAAATTAAAAGCATAAAATGAAATAATTGAAATATAATGTGTTTGGTTTTGTTGTCATCTGCATGGCAAGCAGCAACACGATTGAGGGAGTTTGTATACATGCGCTCCTTTTTCTCCTTTCTCTGAAGCCCTTTAAACTCATCCAAAGCCTTTCAACTTCGTTATTCCTTCATGGTTCTATCACTTGTACAAAATCATGCTGTGTGAAAATCATCACAACTCAAGAGATCTATCTGCATTCTGCAAATCATCATCAGGTAATTGCCTTCTTTTCTCTTTCAAATTTCTTAACAAAACATTGTCTCAAGTTAGGTATATTACTGGACTGCCTCTGATTTAGCTTGCTTATATAGCCTCGTGTCGTGTCATTCTTTTTATTCATTATTGCAAATGAGTTTTGATTTTCTTCTTCTTCTTCGTTTTTTTTTTTTTTTCAATGCCTCTGCAAAATTTGCTCTGGGTGTGTTAATGGGTATTTTGTTTCTTGAAACTGTTTTCGTTCTTTCTTTTCTTTCTTTCATTATTTTTTTTTGTGAGTTGTTGTGAATGTTAAATACATTTATGCTTTCATGATTCAAAGTGAGTTATTGAACATTAATAAACTAATAACTCTATTCAGTTTAAATTGCCAGCTTGTTCTGCTATCTCTCTAATGTGGTAAGAAACGTTGCAATTTGTCTCATGTTTAGTTCAGATGCTTGGCTTGTAATCAATAAGAATATGATCAGTAAGATTTGTTTCAATGTCTAACAAGAAAGTTTGTTTCAATCTATAAAGACATTTATTAATCTTGGCTATTGACAATACAGTACGTGGATCATAACATGTTTGCTATTTCTCTTGAGTGACGATTTCTCTCATTTGGTGAATAATTGGAATGTGACTGAAACTTTGAAAAAAAAAATGTAACAAATTAAGTGGAGTGTGCAATTATTCCTGTATTTGTTTGAGAATGTGATTGAGCATTGTCAATTTTTGAGAGATTATATTGTCTTTGAAGAAATCAATTTAAGTGAAAGGACTTAACTTGGAAAGTTTTCAGGCCAAGCGTATATGCCAGGGAACAATTATAACTGCACTCCTTTAACACCAAGATCTAGATTGGAAAGGCTTTTGAGGGAAAGAGAGCTAAGGAAATCCTCAAGGAATTCTCAACCGACCGATGAGGCAAGAGATGGCAACAAAGAGGCAGAACAATTTTATAGTGATTCATTCACAAGTGAGAATGAAATTTCAGGTACTAATAATGAGGAAGAGGTCTCGGAAGTTCTTACAGATAGAAGTCAAAGGCAAGATGAGCGGCCACACAAACAACGTTTGTTGGTGGTAGCAAACAGGTTGCCTGTCTCTGCTGTTAGGGAGGGTGTGGACTCATATCACCTTGAGATCAGTGTAGGCGGGCTAGTCAGTGCACTTTTAGGCAAGAAAAAGTTTGTCACCTTGCATTAATTGATTTTTAATTTTTATTGTTTTGGTGTGGTTCATTAGCTTGTTTCTGATTTATTTATCTATTGTAACTCAGCTATGCTAGTCACCTTTGATGATGATCTCATAGAGGTCACGACAATGATAACTATCTTCAGAACTTTCTAATAATAACTGGTTACTTAGAGAAATGGATTGGATTTTTCTGCTTTTAAAGTGGAGGTTGAATGAAGTTTGTTATATATGTTGAAGGTGTAAAGGAGTTTGACACCAGATGGATTGGGTGGGCTGGTGTGAATGTGCCTGATGATATTGGGCAGAGAGCATTGACTAAAGCTTTAGCTGAAATGGTATTGAATCTTCTTCTTCTTCTTCTTCTTCTTTTATAATTGAAGTTTGTGTCAATTATAATCCACATGCATGAAGGTATATGGTCTCCGATCATTGTAGTGATTATCAAGCTGGTCTTCTCTTTGCAATATACAAGACATATACACAAACCATCAATACATTGTCCTCCTAATTATGCATTGTTAACTGCAGCGATGTATCCCAGTGTTTCTTGATGAGGAGATAGTTAATCAATACTATAATGGTTACTGCAACAACATCTTATGGCCTCTATTTCATTACCTGGGGCTTCCGCAAGAAGACCGACTTGCTACCACCCGTAGTTTCCAATCGCAGTTCGATGCATATAAGAAGGCAAACCAAATGTTTGCTGATGTTGTGAATAAGCATTATGAGGAAGGAGATGTTGTTTGGTGCCATGATTACCACCTGATGTTCCTTCCAAAATGTTTAAAAGAGTACAATGACCAAATGAAAGTTGGCTGGTTTCTCCATACACCTTTTCCTTCCTCAGAAATACATAGGACTCTGCCATCCAGATCAGAGCTGTTGAGATCTGTACTTGCTGCTGACTTGGTGGGGTAAGTTATTCATGCATCTCAGTGTTCGGAAACTCGTGCTATTTATTTAATTTTGATAAGGCAGGTAGGGTGGATTAGCTTTTATGTAGTATGCATACAGAGGGCATTGAAATCCATAAGCCCTCTCCCTAAAAAAATTAATGGAACTTTATTATTTATACTTGGTGACTGTGCAATGATTTGATTGTTCTGGTGCTAGGATCTGTGCCTTCAAACAAGGTTGTTCCGCTTCCTTCAGAATATGCATATTGCATGAGACACCATCATGCTATAGCATGGACTCAATCTGCTATAAAAGTCTTATGCTTTATAACAATGATGCAACACTTTTGTCTCTGCGTCCATATGGTTCACTATCTCTGAAACAGTTATCATTTGAAAGTGATATGTAGCATATTTACTTGATAAGTTCCTCTTATAAATAGGCATCAACAACATGCACTTGTAACAAGCAAATTCTGTTAAACAAAGTAAGGTGTGCACACTGTGATAAGTACATAAATGTGTATCTAAATTCATCTTCCAGGTCAAGATTTACTGTTCTTGCATATTGCTTGCACTATTTAGTCAAAAATATGAAGCGGTTACTCTGTTGCAATGATTTTTAAGAACTAGAGACAAGTTATATATTGTGATATTAATATTTACATTTGTCTGCATCCCAGATTCCATACATACGATTATGCTAGGCATTTTGTTAGTGCTTGTACTCGTATTCTTGGGCTGGAGGGTACACCTGAAGGAGTAGAAGATCAAGGGAGGCTAACCCGTGTGGCTGCGGTATATCTGAACATATTCTCTTTCTTTTCTAACTCTATTTATCTAGCAGCATAACCGAAATTCCATCTTTTCTGTAGAATGTTTATCAGCATTAAGTACCTTACCAATGAATATCCATCCCTGATTTCCTTCTCATGATGGCAATGTTTTATTTTTGGGACTGAAACTTCAGTTTCCTATTGGGATTGACTCTGAGAGATTTATTCGAGCCCTTGAACTCCCTGAAGTCCAGGAGCACATGAAAGAACTGAAAGAAAGATTTGCAGGCCGAAAGGTAAGAGCTATATATGCTAAAGTCCCAAGTTCAACAGTTTGACAAATTGAGATTATTCCTTGTTTTCTTTTTTCTGTTCAACATCTGCTTGTGTCTAATAAAAGTGCATCATTTGAATCACTTATTTTTAAAATCAAATGGACAGGTAATGTTGGGTGTTGATCGTCTTGATATGATAAAAGGAATTCCCCAGAAAATCTTGGCATTTGAGAAGTTCCTCGAGGAGAATTCACACTGGCGTGATAAAGTTGTCTTGCTGCAAATTGCTGTACCTACTAGGACAGATGTTCCTGAATGTATGTTACTTCTCTAGACATGTTAATTATTCTTCAAGCATTTTTATCCATTGATTGAGACTCTTATTTTTATTTATTTTGTTTGTGATCTAATTTATTTATTGGCATTGTTTTTCATGGTTGAGACACCGTTTGTCCTACAAATACAATTACTGCTTATATTGCCTAAGATTTTGAATTTTACAGATGTTGCTCTCAGAAAAAGTAAATTTAGAGTTTCTTTAAGATAACTTTAACATATTTAGACTAGATTACCAATTTGGTCCTCCAAAAATTCACTTGACATCAATTTAGTCAACCAAAGATTTTCATATTAAATAAGTCCTTCAAGGATTAAAAATGTTCCTTGCTTTTATGTACAGTAGCTTGACAAAGGAACATTTTGATGTCCCATTTTATTTCTTGGAGGACAAATTTGATGTCAAAATATTCAAAGCACCAAATTGATTTCAAGTAAATCTTTAGAGGACCAAATTGGTAGTCTAGTCAAATTTACTACGAAGATTAAGAACATGGATTCAACTTCTGTAGGTAAAGGCGCACGTTTGACGTTGCCTCTATTTTAAACCCGAACCTTTATTATACTTGTGGGAAGAGTCGGATTTTCAATCAAAAGGAATCAATCAACTAGAACCAACCCTCTCTCCTCTTCCTGAACACATCATTTGTTTAAATGGCATGACTTTCCTTGATCATTTTGTATCCTCTTAACATTATCAAAATCTTGTTTTCACCAATTACTAAAAAAAGGCAATCGCCGGTGCAAAAAGGCTCCTCGATTTTGCGCAGATAGGGGGTAAGGGTCAATTGTACTCAACCTTACCTTGCATTTTTTCAAAGCAACTATTTTCACCTATTATTAGTCACTCAAGATTTCATATTCATAAATTGTAGTGCATTTTCTACTTTCCTTTCTTTTCTCCCTTGTAGTTTCTTTTTTATTCTTTTTTAGTTAAGATATTGTTGACTTAATGCTTTGACAGATCAAAAGCTTACGAGCCAAGTGCATGAGATTGTAGGACGCATCAATGGAAGATTTGGAACACTTACTGCTGTCCCAATACACCATCTGGTTGGTGTTATAAACTTCTACTTATGATTATAAACATATATGTCTTGCTTGGTGCTTGGAGATGCTATGAGTTTGGATGCTAGTATCAAGTATCTATTATTCAGATTCTCATTAAAAACACAAAATTTCTCATCACTTCTATGTATTAAATGCCTTTATTAAACAAACTGATCACCATTACTGTAACATCCCCGTCTCGAGCCGGTTCAATTAACATACATATGATACAAACAGAAACAGCGGAAGACTTAACTTACGAAAATACGAGCTAACTTTTTCTTTTTCTTTTTCATTACTCTGAATTTACAGGATATCTCACATTGCATACTTCTCCTAATTTAATTCGTATTTGACGAAGACAAAAATCGGGCAGAGTAACCTCTGTAAATTGGACAACTGGGGATTTGTCAATCTCACTCTTAAGGTTCCTGATAAACAGTTTATACCATATCTAATTTCAGAAATACCAGATATCTATAAAGGACTATATACCTATCCATGGGTGCATGCATACTAGCTCCGTGCCACTATGTCTAACAACATACATATTTCAGCACATGCACATATCTGAATTCACAAATGTACATGCATCAAATATGAACACATGTACAAAACATATACGGACCATATATTGTATAATGGATCAAACATCATGATCCCAAAATGAATAGAACACTATACGACAATACATATTCTCCAAAAATCACATCTATAATAAATAGTAGCCTCCGGCTACCCAAAACTCCATATCCTCATACTAGTACCTCTAGCCACGAGTAGTGTCCTTGTCCCATGAGGGCTCTTCAATTAACTGTGTTCCTGAAATCATATCCCCAAACGGGGTTAGAGACGAATCTCTAGTAAGCTCCAGGTTTATAGAGAACTCTCCATACCCTGGGCTCACTTCCTGCATGACAGTCAGATACATAATATACAAAACATCATATAAGCAAATATCATAGATGAACATATTTCATATAACATATCATGTTATCCAATATCATAACTAAACCACGTATATACACAAATCTTATCAGAGACGTACGCAGTCATTCCCAAGGGATGACCCCAAGCGGAAATCAACGCACATAACAAATATCTTTTACAAAAATCATCACAATACTCACATCAGAACAAAACATGTTATCTCATAGACGTACGCAATCATTCCCAAGGGATGACCCCAAGCGGAAATCAACGTACGTTTTCCCAAGGGAGGACCCCAAGCGGAACCAGAACATATCGGAGGCGTACACCGTCAATCTCAGGGGGGAAACCCCAAGAAGACATCAGTGTACATAAGATCAATGGCCAAAGATCATCACATAACAGAGGTGTACACAATCAATCCCAAGGGAGGACCCCAAGCGGAAAGCAGTGCACAACGGAAATAGAGTAACTCAGAGGTGTACATTATCAATCTCAGGCAAAACCCAAGAAGACATCCGTGTACCAAAAGTCAATACAGAAATCATATCATAATCAGTCTTATCATATCATATCACATCATCATATAGCTCTATATGAATGCATCTATATCATATATCTCATATATATCATACAACCTGACCACAGTCCGTACACTATGGCGGAACACAAAGTAGGAGTGAACCCCATAAACATAGAGCTTACCTCTTGGAGCTTTACAATTTGCTTACTTGATGGACAAGCTACTTATCTTGCTCCACGAGAATCCAAACGTTCACAGTCCCTAGGCACACGTAGAGAAGGAATTCAACACAAACTCAATAAAATGATATAATGCCATGTAAATATACAAGACACACACTTTATTATTTATTTTCTTTTTTATTTCACCAAAGCGAAGGTCCATACACCTTAAAATATTATTCCATGCATAAAAGTATGTTCGCTTTGTAAAACCGTAACTCATGGCACATACTTCCTTTGTAAATGGCTAAGAGGCACATAAAGGAAATCATGCCAACTTCATGATTCCAATGCTTTAGTCCATCAAATTCAAGCTTATCACACACCTCTAATCCAAGATTCATTAATTCATATATACGGTACTGTTCATCTCTACAGTACTATTCATGTATATGTCACTATTCACGTATACGACACTATTCAAAAATACGGTATCTTTAATTTTCCAAATACATTTTCACCGTTAAAATTCTCATCTAAACACTTTTCTCAACATGAGCTAAACCTGAATCAAGCTCTAACATGCTCAATCAAACCAAATTCTCAAAATGAAAACCTAAATTCAATCTTCATAAAAACATGAAAAGGAAGGGAATTTCTTACCACAATCCACTCTAGAACAAAGGAGAGATGAGTTTCTAGGCTCCCATAGCCTCAAGCTCCATCAAAATCCATCTTTTCCATGAAATTCGAAATCTTTGGGGGAAGAAGATCTCTCTCTACAGTAAAACCCACCCCGAAATACTAGTACCAATGGATTCCTCTCGAAATTTCTCACAAGTTAGGCTTTGGAACGGAGTGATTTGGAGGTCTGTAGCTCAAGTTATCAAGGATTGAAGCTCCCTCAAACTTTCTTTCCTTTTTTTTTTTCTGTCTTCGTTCCCACCGTGGAAAACGAAAAATAAGAATAGGAATAGTGACTCTTTAGTCACTTATATCAGTTCCCTATACTAGCGGGTATACACTTATCTATCTATACACCTCCATTCATTATCATACTTCACCCAATAGACTAGAATATTTTTCTAGTCATATTTCTAATTTTACTTTCACTTTTTGGATAACTTTATTTACCCGCATTTTTACCACTTAACTGACATTTTAACTCCTTTTTCACCAAATATGACTTTATTTCTTTTAGTTCTAATTATTCTTCCATATTAAATCCACATCTACTAGTAAGGGTTATTATATTCACCCCACCTTTTAAGGATTTTGCCCACAAAATCAAACATAAGACATAACACATACCTGACGTGAAACTCAGGATAACGCTAGAGAATGTCATTCTCTCGCTCTCAAGTAGCGTCTTCATAAGTCAGACTTTTCCATTGTATCTTAACCATAAGAATAACCATGTTCCTCAATTCTTTCTCATCGCGAACCAGAACTTTCAGTGGTCCCGCAACAAACTTCAAATCTTACTTTACCTCAATATCGACCCCGAGAGCACGCCCAACACCTATAGTCGGAGGCAAATTAATAAACACATGATTCCCTTCATAAAATTCAAGGGGCTTATGTTTCACAATCTCTTTTACATATAATCGAGCCAACTGCTCAGTAGAGAACCTCTTCTTGACTGGAATGAAATATGCAGACTTAATCAATCTGCCTACCATAACTCATATAAAATCAAAACTAGCCTGAGTTCTCAGCAATGCTACTACAAAATCCATAGAAATACTAATCCACTTCCATTCCGGAATGTTCAAGGGCTGTAGTAAACCATAAGATTTCTCATTCTCAAACTTATATTCGTCATTTTATTTCTCTGAGCTCATTTAAGTTCACTTTTATTCCCTAAGGAACATTATTAACAATTTATAGTTGGGTTTCTGCACTGTTTTTAATGAAATGCACTGTGAATTACTAATTGTGCACTGTTTGCTCGCAAAATCATAAAACTTCTAAACTTCTAAACGTATCATTTTTTTGTCTAAACATGACTTGTTTAGCATATAATGGACTTACTTATTACATTCATCTTCTTACTGAAAATATAATTCCACTGAAACATCAATATATCAGTCTTTCTACTGATGATATAATTCACAATTTACTGTACATCAGTCCTTCCACTGATAATATAATTTACAATCTCATTGTACATCAGTCCTTACACTGATAATACAATTTACAAATTCTACTGACCAGAGAAACTGCATTCTATGAATTACACAAGGAATCTCCTTGATACATACCAAATGCAAAACATAACATCATAACTAATACTCTGGTTAACTATTCAAGGGCTCTCCCCAAGAATAGCTAACTGACATGTCTCACATGTCTAGTGTGACTCCCAGGGTCAAGCCATAGGTAATCAACACAAACTGTAGTATGATAATAACTCCCAGGGTCAACGCCATAGGCAGTCAACATACCAAGGTCACTGGCCAGGATTCTCATAACATCAAAAATCATGTAATATTTATATGAATGTGAATGAATGCACATATACAACATATCAAACACTTATTCATAAACCGAGCAATATCTTTCTTCCTACCAGACCACCAGAAATTTTGTTTCATGGCCTGATATATCTTGGTAGCAATAGGATGGATAATGTACTTACCCATATAGGACTCAGTTAACACCTCATCCACTATCTGACATTTCGGAACAATGATCCGATCTTAGTATGCTTAACACCGAGCTTATCAATGAATACAAAATTCTTTTCTTTCATAGATTGAACTCCTTCATCATATGATTGAGTCTCTTTAATCCGCTCTATTAACGAGTTCAATACTACAGTAGAAGTCAACAAATACGGATTATCCTCTGAACTGACAAGAATGTTGAAATCTCTAAACTTTTCAATCAAACCATACTCTGAAATCATCAAATTAGCCATACAGACCACCTTCTTGCTTAAGGCATCGGCTACCACATTGCCTTTACCTGGGTGATATTACAATTCAAAATCATAATATGTCAGAAATTTAACCCATCGGCTTTGCCTTATATTCAACTCTTTCTGATCAAACGGATACTTTACACTTTTGTGGTCACTGTAGACAATGAAATCGGCCCCATATAGAAAGTGTCGCCAGATTTTCAATGCGAACACTACGGCCGCCCACTCAAGATCATGTATTGGATAATTCTCTTCATGCAGTTTTAACTGCCGAGAAACATAATCAACCATCTGACGTTGCTGCATCAATACACAGCCTAATCCAGACTTAGAAACATCACAGTATATTTCAAATTTACCTGCAGGATTAGGCAAAATTAATACCGAAGTGTTACTTAACTTCCTTTTTTTTTTTAAACTCACTTCACATGCCTGGGTCCACACAAATGGGTTCCCTTTATGGTTAACCGTGTTAAAGGTAGTACCATCAGTGAAAATCCCTCAATATAATGCCTATTATATCCAGCCAAACCAAGAAAACTCCTGATCTCTGTAATATTCTTAGGACGTTCCCAATCTAACACTGCTTCAATCTTACTCGGTCCACTGCCACTCCTTCAAATGAAACGACATGGCCTAGAAATTTTATTTCAGAAAGTCGTAAATCACACTTGAATGGCTTAGCATACAACTGATGCTCTCTCAGAATCTGCAGAACAACTCTCAAATGCTCATAATTCTCTTCTTTGCTCTTTGGATATATTAGCATGTCATCAATAAAGACAACCACAAACTGATTCAGATAGGCTTTAAAAAATCCGATTCATATAACTCATGAAAATGGCCTTTGCATTTGTAAACCCAAAAGAAATAACCAGATACTCATAGTATAGTATCCATACCAGAACCTGAAATTTGTCTTTGGAACATCATCCGGCTTTATCCGGATCGATAATACCCGGATCGGAGATCAATCTTAGAAAATACAGTCGTACCACGCAACTGATCCAACAAATCATCTATACGCGGCGAAAGATACTTACTCTTGACAGTAACCTTGTTCAACTGCAGGTAATCTGTACAAATTTCATAGACTCGTCCTTCTTCTTAACAAAGATCACTGGGACTCTCCACGGAGACACACTCAGTCTAATAAATTTCTTACTGGACAAGCCATCACTTGCTTCTTTAATTCAAAAAAATTCCAGAGGTGACATTCGGTATGGAGTTAGAGACATAGGCCTCACTCCAGTCAACTAGCCAATTGAACATTCAATTTTCCTCTCCGGCAAAAAATTCAAAATTTCATATAGGAAGACCTCCATAAAATCAAAGACAATAGGGATATCAGAAATTGGCCCCTTATTGATGCCAATCAGACCTCCCAACAGAATAAACTCTGAATCTCCTTCCTTCAAGGCATTTGCAACCCGGAGGATAGACATATCTGGAAACTCTCTCACTTCATCGTTAGAGGAATTAGAAATGGTCTAGCTGCCACAATCAATCCTTACACAGTACTTAGATAACCAATTCATTTTCAAAATTACATTCACAGAGACAAAATGCAAGACAATAAAGTCAACAAAATACTCCCTGTCATCGTACTTAAACTTCACATCCTTCCATATGAATGATTCCTCACTAACATTCCCAACACTCGTAATAATACTCATAGGGAATCTTATCCTTATCACGGTCAAATTGAATGCTTCATTATTAATTCAAACTCTTGCTGTCTAGTTGCAGCCCAAGTCTTCAGTAGTGCAGCCAAAATTGCTACAACAGGATCCGGTGATGGATCATCATTATTAAATGTCCTACGAGTCCTCCTTGGAGGAACCATACCTCTGCATATATTACACTAAGGAATGAGTTAGCTACGCTCACACTCAGTGATCACATGCATTATACAGCACTCCAAGAAAAGACTCAAGAACTTCTGACTTCAAATATCTTATGCTATATATCATGTAACTCCCTAGAGAAACTGCTCTGATACCATAAATGTAACATCCCCGTCTCGAGCCGGTTCAATTAACATACATATGATACAAACAGAAACAGCGGAAGACTTAACTTACGAAAATACGAGCTAACTTTTTCTTTTTCTTTTTCATTACTCTGAATTTACAGGATATCTCACATTGCATACTTCTCCTAATTTAATTCGTATTTGACGAAGACAAAAATCGGGCAGAGTAACCTCTGTAAATTGGACAACTGGGGATTTGTCAATCTCACTCTTAAGGTTCCTGATAAACAGTTTATACCATATCTAATTTCAGAAATACCAGATATCTATAAAGGACTATATACCTATCCATGGGTGCATGCATACTAGCTCCGTGCCACTATGTCTAACAACATACATATTTCAGCACATGCACATATCTGAATTCACAAATGTACATGCATCAAATATGAACACATGTACAAAACATATACGGACCATATATTGTATAATGGATCAAACATCATGATCCCAAAATGAATAGAACACTATACGACAATACATATTCTCCAAAAATCACATCTATAATAAATAGTAGCCTCCGGCTACCCAAAACTCCATATCCTCATACTAGTACCTCTAGCCACGAGTAGTGTCCTTGTCCCATGAGGGCTCTTCAATTAACTGTGTTCCTGAAATCATATCCCCAAACGGGGTTAGAGACGAATCTCTAGTAAGCTCCAGGTTTATAGAGAACTCTCCATACCCTGGGCTCACTTCCTGCATGACAGTCAGATACATAATATACAAAACATCATATAAGCAAATATCATAGATGAACATATTTCATATAACATATCATGTTATCCAATATCATAACTAAACCACGTATATACACAAATCTTATCAGAGACGTACGCAGTCATTCCCAAGGGATGACCCCAAGCGGAAATCAACGCACATAACAAATATCTTTTACAAAAATCATCACAATACTCACATCAGAACAAAACATGTTATCTCATAGACGTACGCAATCATTCCCAAGGGATGACCCCAAGCGGAAATCAACGTACGTTTTCCCAAGGGAGGACCCCAAGCGGAACCAGAACATATCGGAGGCGTACACCGTCAATCTCAGGGGGGAAACCCCAAGAAGACATCAGTGTACATAAGATCAATGGCCAAAGATCATCACATAACAGAGGTGTACACAATCAATCCCAAGGGAGGACCCCAAGCGGAAAGCAGTGCACAACGGAAATAGAGTAACTCAGAGGTGTACATTATCAATCTCAGGCAAAACCCAAGAAGACATCCGTGTACCAAAAGTCAATACAGAAATCATATCATAATCAGTCTTATCATATCATATCACATCATCATATAGCTCTATATGAATGCATCTATATCATATATCTCATATATATCATACAACCTGACCACAGTCCGTACACTATGGCGGAACACAAAGTAGGAGTGAACCCCATAAACATAGAGCTTACCTCTTGGAGCTTTACAATTTGCTTACTTGATGGACAAGCTACTTATCTTGCTCCACGAGAATCCAAACGTTCACAGTCCCTAGGCACACGTAGAGAAGGAATTCAACACAAACTCAATAAAATGATATAATGCCATGTAAATATACAAGACACACACTTTATTATTTATTTTCTTTTTTATTTCACCAAAGCGAAGGTCCATACACCTTAAAATATTATTCCATGCATAAAAGTATGTTCGCTTTGTAAAACCGTAACTCATGGCACATACTTCCTTTGTAAATGGCTAAGAGGCACATAAAGGAAATCATGCCAACTTCATGATTCCAATGCTTTAGTCCATCAAATTCAAGCTTATCACACACCTCTAATCCAAGATTCATTAATTCATATATACGGTACTGTTCATCTCTACAGTACTATTCATGTATATGTCACTATTCACGTATACGACACTATTCAAAAATACGGTATCTTTAATTTTCCAAATACATTTTCACCGTTAAAATTCTCATCTAAACACTTTTCTCAACATGAGCTAAACCTGAATCAAGCTCTAACATGCTCAATCAAACCAAATTCTCAAAATGAAAACCTAAATTCAATCTTCATAAAAACATGAAAAGGAAGGGAATTTCTTACCACAATCCACTCTAGAACAAAGGAGAGATGAGTTTCTAAGCTCCCATAGCCTCAAGCTCCATCAAAATCCATCTTTTCCATGAAATTCGAAATCTTTGGGGGAAGAAGATCTCTCTCTACAGTAAAACCCACCCCGAAATACTAGTACCAATGGATTCCTCTCGAAATTTCTCACAAGTTAGGCTTTGGAACGGAGTGATTTGGAGGTCTGTAGCTCAAGTTATCAAGGATTGAAGCTCCCTCAAACTTTCTTTCCTTTTTTTTTTTGTTTCTGTCTTCGTTCTCAGTGGAAAACGCAAAATAAGAATAGGAATAGTGACTCTTTAGTCACTTTTATCAGTTCCCTATACTAGCGGGTATACACTTATCTATCTATACACCTCCATTCATTATCATACTTCACCCAATAGACTAGAATATTTTTCTAGTCATATTTCTAATTTTACTTTCACTTTTTGGATAACTTTATTTACCCGCATTTTTACCACTTAACTGACATTTTAACTCCTTTTTCACCAAATATGACTTTATTTCTTTTAGTTCTAATTATTCTTCCATATTAAATCCACATCTACTAGTAAGGGTTATTATAATTACTCAGATTTTAACTATTGATTGTACATATAGTTAGAGAAGAATTTATCTATGTTGTTGAATAACAAGAAAGAAGGGCCGGCTTGGCTCAGTGGTAAGCATACTTACCGTGATGTCCAAGGTCCCAGCTTCGACTCGGCCTCTCCGCAAAAGCGGGGGTAAGGCTTGACTCGTATGTCCTTCCCCAAACACTCACGAGTGGGTATTGAACTGGGTCGGCCCCTTTTTTGTTGAATAACAAGAAACAAGAGGCATATGATGTAATCCATGAGTCTAATTTACATACGGAGGCTCTATTATATATGTAAAGAACCAATTCAACCTAAAAGCTTATGTTGTTGGGTGAGGCTACATTAATGGTTTTATATATCTCAACACGCCCCCTCACACGAGAGTTCACTGTGATTGAAGTGTGGACAATGCATAGGCTCACCTACCTATGCTAAGAAATCCACAAGAGAAAATGGGAAGCGGTGAGGATCGAACCCGGGACACGAGACTCTGATACCATGTAAAGAACCAATTCAATCTAAAAGCTTAAGCTGTTGGGTGAGACTACATTAATGATTTTATATATCTCAACACGCCCCCTCACACGAGAGCCCACTGAGCTTGAAGGGTGGACAATGCACAGACTCACCTACCTATGCTAAAAAATCCACAAGAGAAAGTGGGAGGCGGTGAGGATCGAACCAGGGACACGAGGCTCTGATACCATGTAAAGAACCAATTCAACCCAAAAGTTTAAGCTGGGTGAGGCTACATTAATGATTTTATATATCTCAACAATATATATTGAATAAAATAATTACATCATAAAGAGTCACCGACGTGGGACTCAAACAGTTACAACATTATTACTGTATTTACAAATACTCACAACACTCCTCCTCAAGCTGGAGTATATAAATCATGATTTTCTTCTTTTTTATCTTAGAAATGTTCATGTAACTATAGTGGTTCTTTGCACACACTAGTCATGCATTTTGACTTGTTCATCATGCGTCCTTCTCCAGAAGATGTGACAAATGAAGTGAAGTCGTTCTGATATACAGAAAACAGTTGTTATTGTTATCTAGCATATCATGTGAAGATTCTGAACCATCTCTTTCTATGGTTACAGGACCGGTCACTTGACTTTCAAGCATTATGTGCACTCTATGCTGTTACTGGTACTCATTTCTTCCCAAACATACAAGATTTAGGCCCAAGCTGTAGGACATTCTTTTGCAATATTTGGAAATAGACTTCATTTATCTTTCAAAACTCTTCCACTATTGTTTATATACTCTACATGATTTAACTCCTCTGGTTATAACATGTAACTTGCTGTAGGAATAATTGAAAAATTATTCATATTTATTTTTGCTTTTTGGAAATGGATGATGGATTTCATATTTCTTGCACTGATATTTGGCTTTTTTAAGTTCATCAAGAAAAGAGTAATTGAAGTACAACAAATTTATAGTTGTTTGAAATCCTTTGAAAGAAATACTAGAATTTATGAAAAAACAATGTCAATATTTGTTTCTTTGTATTCACCTTTTTTGGAGGATCAAACTTTGTGTTCACATTTGAAATATACTTCCTGCCAAACAAATGTCATGTTTTTCTTCCCCTTAATGCATTTAAGGATTGACCTTAACTACTCCAGGGTATCCGAAAATGGCAACAGGTCCAGTAAATATTCCTTCCATTCATTATATTATAAAAGTCATCTTAAGTAGTTTTATTGAACTAGTATTGAGTATCCATTATATGATTCAGTCTGATTTACATGTTGTTTAGATGTAGCACTTGTTACATCTTTAAGGGATGGAATGAATCTTGTCAGCTATGAATTTGTTGCATGTCAAGCTTCCAAGAAAGGGGTTCTCATTTTAAGTGAGGTAATTCATTTTTTTAATGTCTTTTTTTGGGCTCCTTCTCTTGGGATACTCTGAATGTTTAATTGCTCTTCATATTGAGAAAGCTGTACTTTGTGTTTTACTTAGATCACCATAATTACAAATGATACTGTCATTAAGTATAATAATTGTTTAGCGGTAGTGCAGGTTTAGCTCTTTTTGCAAAATAGTAAAGCATGAAAGCAAATGTATTGTCATTTAATGAATAAGGCTTCCCTAACCTTAACTGGGCCAAGCATGCCAGGTCCTAAAAATACTACCAACGTGTGTTAGTCTCTGCATGGTGTCTGGGTTCAATTATGGGATTCGTGTGTATGAAAAAGTTACTATTGGAAGATGTCTCCGCATTCGGCGCCTGACCCTATGCTATGAGATTAGTCTCTCACCTATTGAATCCAATAAAAATAACTTGGTTTTAAAAAATTTCCAGGCTCCAGATTAGAGCTTGGCTTGTTGAAACAAAATTAGCTAACCTAAGCAGACAACTTCAGTTTTCTTTTTATATGATTTTGTAGCCTGTTACTGAATTTTGAATGGAAAGTGTTGATTCTTGGCTTCTTGTTCAAGACTCTAGCAGGATAAAATTGTAGAACATTTCTTCTATATAATGTATGTCTGTCTGGAAATATCATTTTGTAAAAATGAATTTTTATTATAACATTAAAAATCACTAAGTGACTCTGAGCTTTCAATATCGTTCAATTAATTTTGAATTCTTTATTTGTTATCAGTTTGCAGGTGCAGCACAGTCTCTTGGTGCTGGTGCAATCTTGGTAAACCCATGGAACATCACAGAGGTTGCTGCTTCTATCGGTTATGCTTTAGATATGCCAGCGGATGAAAGACAAAAACGGCATCAGGTTAATTTCAAGCATGTGACAACTCACACGTCACAAGAATGGGCTGCAACTTTTGTGAGGTTTTAACCCCAGAAAAATGCTCTCATTTTGCTTTTCTTGAATCAATTATGTTCCTTACTTTATTTTCCCCGTAAACCCACCGTCCTCCCTGTAATAGCAAGGATGTGGTGGAACAGTTACAGATGACAACTTGATGCCTTGAGACTGCTAATAACCTATTTTTTCCATTACATTGTTTTGACGAGGGCTATAGCATGACAGTAAAAGTTGAGAAATTCTGTTCTATGAGATGCATATGTAATATCATCAGAAATGTTTAACGTGAAAGAAGATGTTAGAGAACTATAAAATCATTGATGTAGCCTTACTCAACAACTTAAGTTTTTGGGTTGAAATAGTTCTTTACATGATATCAAGAGCCAACGTGACTAAGTGGTCATGGATTCGATCCTCACCATCCTTATTCTGTTAATAAATATAATTAAATATTATGTTATTTCTTAGCACAATTAGATTGGGTCTAATGCATCATCCACCTTTAGAGCCCAATGAGCTCTCGTGTGAGGGGGCGTATTAGAGAAATAACTTAAGTTTTTAGGTTGAAATGATTCTTTACAGAAGATAGAAGAGAGGTTTAGTTGTTCTTTTTCTTTTTCTTTTTTCTTTTTTTGTATTCAACATATCAATTTAAGATGAGTAGTTAATTGACCATGTAGTTGTCGTCAAAAAGTATCAATGGATAAATGGAAATTCTGTCCTTGAAATAAGTAATAACTATATTGGTTGGTGCATTGGTCTAGATTCTGACCTTACCTTTTATGGTGTCCCATGCCACTTCTAATGCATTTCGTGATTTTTTAATCTAAACACATGGTTTCCTTTTTACACAGTGAACTGAATGATACCATTGTTGAAGCTCAGCTTCGGACAAGACAAGTTCCTCCATTACTTCCCAACAAAGTGGCAGTTGATTGTTACTCAAAATCCAATAACCGATTAATTATACTGGTAAGCTGTTGGATAACCAAACACTGACTAATGAATTGTTCCAAATGATTCTTCCTATCTTGTGCAATATGTTTTGCATTTGTAAAATAGAAACCAACTTGACTTTACAAGAAGCAGAAGTGCACAGCACATGTTAAGAGATATTCACATGAGAACTTATATATTTCCACTTGCCTTTTATGAATAAGTGAGAAGACCCCCTTTGATTTTCCATGTTTTATATCTTTTTGTTTTATTTATTCTTTTGTGTTTAAATTTCATTCTAGGAGACCTCACGCTATTAGAGATATAAGCTCTTTAGCTTCTTCTAGTATGGGTGTATTTTTAGAAGTAATACTTCTGTTGTATTAGATCAGGTCTCATGACCTTTCTTCATCGAACGAAGTTCAGATCTGAGGTTTCTTGCCTTGGATTTCATCATACCGTGGAACAACTTGTGAATCTTATCCCAGGCTTCATAGGAATGCTTAACTCCTAGGATTTCATTGACTATAGATTCGGAAAGTGTTGAGAGGATCCAAGTCAGAAGCATTTGATCCTGTGTGAGCCACGATACATAATCTGGATTCAACGTCTCACTATCACGATCGTCTTCAGTGAGAAATTTCAACAGAATTTTCGGATTTACAAAAAACCGTTGGAGCTGATGTGTTGCTATAATTGGCTCAACAATCTGAGTCCAAAACAAAAATTTATCCTCCGTCAATTTTACGGAGATCTGGTAGTTGAACAGATTTGGAGTCTTCTCCATCAAAGAGTTGCGATTCACACCGTGATTGTTGTTTGAATTGTTGCTGTTGTTGTGTTCTTCAGTAGATGATGTTGCGGAAGCCATGAGCACGATGAAATGGATCAGGCCCTCAGAAAGAGAGCTCTGATACCATATTAAAATTGAGAGAAGAAGAAAGAGAGAAAGAGAAAAGAGAGAGATCCATAGATCTGAAAATGTATTGATTTCTAACTAACTAATACAAGAGAGAGAGATACTATATTTATAGTATCTGAAGAATAACAAACTAATCTTCTAGATCTAAACAGAAAGGTCATCAGACCTGATCTAATACAACAGAAGTATTACTTCTAAAAATACACCCATACTAGAAGAAGCTAAAGAGCTTATATCTCTAATACACGCTATAAGCCTTTGCATTGATTCTTTGTTACCTCTTCTATGATGAGTACAATTAAGAATAATAATTTTGAAGATAAAAGCAAAACCTACCTATAAACACCGAGTTAAGAACACTAAACTGATTATTGTTACTTATCCTATGGTTGTTTTGTTTTGGATATCTGGCTTAAATAGAATCTCAGTTGTATTTGTAGAATACCCTTTGCAGTAGCTGCTATATTTAAAGATTAAGAATGAGAACTTCCCAAACCTAATAGGATACCTGACCATGCAGATCTTTGAACCTGTAAAGTGTTAACTTGACCCTTTTTGTTTCTGTAAACACTTGGGTTTAAATTACTTCTCTTACCCATCTTCATTACTCATCTTTTACAGTTTTTAATGGAGAAACTGTTGTTGGACACCCCTTAATCCGCCTAGAGGGATATCTATAATTTACCCTATTACATATTTTATCATTCTATGTAAACGAGCTCCGACTTTCCATTCTTATTAAATTACAAAGTAACACATACCTATAAATTATTAATTGAATTGGAGCATCGCATGAAGAAGTAAGTATTGTTATAATTACGAATAAAATATTGTCAAGTTTTTTATTTTTATTTTTTGGTAAGCGAAAACATTGTCAAGTTTAATATGGTATATTGGTTGATGAGTCTTTCATTTATCTTCATTTTGTTTTATGCATTGCAGTTCAATGTTGAATTGAATTATTATATTAAATAGTTATTTTTCATGTGTAATGTTATGTATGATCCGATCATATAATTAATTTTTTAATAATATAAATTTTTTACATTTGGGTTTTATATGAGTAACTACTTGATTTGAGATGGAATTTGAAGATATTTAATCAGTTTCAGGTATAAAAACTTGTTCTCTCTCTAATATGCCTGAGTGCAATTTGGCGCAATTTGTGTGCAATTTTGTCCAATTGGTGGTGATTATTCTTCTGAGGGAAATGGATGTTCAAAGAAAAAAAAAAAAAAGGAGGTTTTTGTGAAGTGAATGTCATTGTCATAACTGTTCACAGCTTGTGTGACGCTCTTGGTATCATTATATGTAGTTCCTTTTTTACCAACATTATAACATTTTGCCACTATGGCGCTGCAGGGTTTCAATACCACTTTGACTGAACCAGTGGATGCCCTTGGAAGGGGTGGTCAAATTAGAGAACTGGAACTTACATTGCACCCAAATTTGAAGGAACCTTTAAAGAAGTTATCTGATGATCCGAAGACAACAATAGTTGTTCTGAGTGGAAGTGATCGAGCTGTCCTGGACAATGTACTCTCTAGAAAAGTTCATCTGTTTTTGGATTTTCAGCAACATTTTCTTTTGCACTAACAACTACTTTGTACAGAACTTCAGTGAATACAATATGTGGTTGGCAGCAGAAAATGGGATGTTTTTGCGACTTACTTCAGGTGAATGGATGACAACCTTGCCTGAAAATTTAAACATGGATTGGGTCGATAGTGTAAAGGTAAATTGGCTACATGAAAACTAGTGTTTCATATATTTAGTTTCTCTGATTTCAAGTCTGAATTTGTTCATATTTTTATAAATTTCAGCATGTTTTTGAGTATTTTACTGAAAGAACACCACGGTCTCATTTTGAGCTTCGTGAAACTTCAGTTATATGGAATTACAAGTATGCAGGTATGTGACAATATTCTTTGTTCTTCCCTTTTCCTTTTCAACGTACTGGTTTTCTTCTAATAAAATTTTTGTGCTGATACACATCATCTTCGCTGCAAAAGTGAGCCTTTTATGGTATATTGGTAATTTATTTTGACTATTAATATTAGATGTTGAGTTTGGAAGGCTTCAAGCAAGAGATCTGCTTCAGCATCTTTGGACAGGGCCAATATCAAATGCATCTCTTGATGTTGTCCAAGGTGGTCGATCTGTTGAGGTCCGGGCAGTTGGTGTGTCAAAGGTACAAACAATTTCAATTGGCCAGCAGAGCCTCTACCCTAGCCTTTTCTGATCAGAAGCTTTCTGTTTGATTGTGTTCTGGTTTTTTTGTTCTTAAAACTGTTTTGTAAAATAGTTATGAAAACAGTTGTTTTCTATAGTTTTTTCATTTTAAAAGTTAAAAACCAAAACAGAAAACAAAATCAACTCAGACATGTTCTCTAAATTTGATTCTAAAAACAAAAAAAAATAGTTATAGTTTTCAAAATATTTTTTACAAAACAGGTCTTACCAAACGAGTTTTATAGTTTTTTGTTCTGAAAACTAAAAAACAGTATTTAAAAACAATAAACAAACAGAGCCTTTATTTCTACATGCTAAGACCCGAACTTTTCTTTTTGCCTTCCTACTTGGAAATTTTGATATAGGGAGCAGCTATTGATCGTATCCTGGGAGAGATAGTTCATAACAAAGGCATGAAGGCACCAATTGATTATGTCCTATGCATTGGACACTTTCTAGCAAAGGTGCTTTTTATATGATTTTCTATTATAAGTTGTGGCTTTGTGTTATTAGAAACTCTTTTAAGTTTGCACAATTTAAACAACTAACACATGCATGCGATATATCATTTATTTTGTTTTAAGTCTATCATGATTGACGTCAATAGATTGTTGCCTTGTCACATTTTGGTAGTTATACACGGAACTCAACAGTTTCTGTGAACCTCTATTATAAAGATTAAAATTAAATTCTCAAAAGGAAATATTGATCTTAGATTGATCAAAATCAGTACAAATGACAAGTTATAGCTAAGACTTCGTACAGCCTTCTATAATTGATTAAGAAAAATAATGATTTACAAATTTATTGGTGGAAATCAACTGTTTCAGGATGAAGATGTCTACAAATTTTTCGAGCCAGAGCTTCCTTCTGAATCATCTTCAATAGCGAGAGCTATGCTATCCAATTCTTACAGGCCATCATCCCTGCCAAGATTTTCAGCCAGCAAAAGTGGGTCTAAGGCATCTCGTTATAAGAAGCAACATTCATTGTCAAATATAGAAGAGAGTCAAATTGATTATGCAAGTGGTGATGCTTGGAGACCAACATATCGCGATAGAATATCACTACATGAAGGTTCTTCAGTGCTAGATCTTAAAGGTGATAACTACTTCTCTTGTGCTGTTGCACGAAAGAGATCAAGTGCACGCTATCTTCTTAAAACCTCACATGATGTTGTCAATCTTTTAAGTGACCTAGCGGATCATTCTTCATAACCATCAACTTGACTGACATACCCTTCTTTCATTTTAACTATGTGATGGTCAGAAAGTTTTGGAAGGTCTTCTGTTGCCTTATTGCTACAATTTATTGTTTTTTCTTAGTGATTGTCTATTGCTATAAGTGCTGACTTACTACCTACTCATGGGATTTTTTTAATGTGCTCCAGCACATTAAAATTTGGTGGTCCTTTACCCAAAAAAAAGTTTTTTCCATTTATACCCCTTTCTTCCTTTTAAATCCCCTCTCAATCCTTTTTTTTCTAGTTTTGGACAAGGAGCATAAGCTCGAGGCCCATAATAAATGACCTCCTACTCATGTATCTATTGATTCAGCAATGCCCTAGATGTCTCTTTGCTAGGCATAATGTAACATCTTAGAAAAATAATAGTAATTTATAATAATAATAAATTAATTATAATAATAATAAACTATAAATTAGTAATAATATATATAAATATATATATATATATATATATGGAAAAATTAAAAATTCAGTCACTGGACTGTCCAGTGACTGAATTTTAACTATGTTCTTCTGCGAGAACAGTGTAAAAATATTACAATGGTGTTCTTCAGGTGTTCTCTCGGGAGAACATAATTATAATTTTACTATAATTGTGTTTTCGCGGGAGAACATAGTGCACTGGACCGATTTTTACATCCAGTCACTGTACACTCACTAAATCTATATATATATATATATATATATATATATATATATATATATATTTGATGGTGATAGATAGATAACAAATTATAATATAAATTTTACCTTTGATAAAATGATTTTGTTCGATATGAGTGCTTTTGATCCTTTGTAATACTCCAGATTATTAATAATAAAATGATATATATATATATATATATATATATATATATATATATATGTATATTAGATGCTAAATTGTAATTAATTTAATTATTAATTGATTGATCATTTACTTGATTGGTAATGTAATATCTCAAAAAAATAGTAGTAATTTATATTAATAATAAACTATAAATTAGTAGTAATAATAATAATAAACTATGAATATTTGATTATTTCTATGTTGGCTAATATTTGTGTTTAGGATGCAATAACCTTGATAATTACAAGACCCTGTGATTTGAGATGAAGGATATTCTTACTACCAAAATTTCCTACTACCAACTTACTACCTATCTAATCATTATTGAATCAAAGAGAAAGAATGTTAAAAAGTTTTTGAAAAAAGAGAAAATATTGATCCAATGATAATTAGATAGGTAGTAAGTTGGTAATAGAAAGTTTTGGTTGTAGAAAGTTTTAGTAGCAAGAATATCCCTCCGATTTGATTGCAGAAACCGGCAACACACTTATGACATTGGTCAGTTACTGGGTGAGGGTCTGAGGGATACCTCTCTTCTCTCTCTCTCCAAATATTATTTTGAATACAAATCTTATTTTGGTCTCTTACTAATCCTTTTAGTTGTCAATATAGTCCCCCATAATTCAATGTAATTTAATCCCTCACCAATCAACATTCATTTTAATTTAGCTCCTTGATAGTATGAATGCTTTTTTCTTTTAAAATCCTACTGGCATACATACACAAAAAAGTATTTCTGCATCGTTAACAAATAACAACTAAAGAAGTAAAGCATCATATCAGTAAATTTAACATCCTGCATGTTGAAAATTGAGCTGCAGTTTATAAATTGCAAAGCCACATCAATGAGATCTAGTCTCTCTATTGGTACAAGACACGAACATCAATTACAAAACCTGTAATCTCAACCTTCCACCGTATTACAAGGAGGCAAGGTAACCAACGAATCTGAAGATAAATAGCATGTTGCGCAATTTGTAGATGACAAAAAACCAGTTGAACACCTTATGACCTTAAAGCCAAAAGTACTATGATACAGTAACAAACAGAAAATTAACATTTCTATTCATCAATCGTTATCAATAAATGAAAAATCGAAATATGGTGACATACACATATTCAGTGATATACAATTAGTAAGGAAGGTGACCACCTAACCAAAGTCTCAACTCTTTAATAACGCGCATGAATCAAGTTTATCCTAAGATAACCAATCCCCAAGCAAAATGGGTGGTTAGACCAAGAATACAATTTACAGCTGCCAAAGAAAATTAACTCAATAAGGGTGCTGGCTAGTGCATAATGGTGTTCAAAGTACGACATAAACCACAATCAAGTAAAGTTCCACTTAAAACAACTTGAATTAATTCCCAGGAGCTATTCTGCTAGTCTTTCTTTGTTTTGTTGGCACGTATGCATATTGTGTGAAGTCTTCAGCTGTTGTTGGCCTATGATAAAGAAAGCAGGTATATGGTCACAAATCATGATGTTGATATAAAAGTCAAAAGGGACAATGAATTCCAGCATTATGCTTGAAATAAGTTACCTATTATTACAAGTGTTTCGAACATCTTTCAGAGGAGCACGGAGGCCACTTGCACGAGAACCAGAAGAGCATCTAAAGGATGATATCACAGAGACAAATCTTTCCATAGACTTCTCAGCTATTTCTGAATAATGGCCTAGATGGGAAATTTTTGTCCCAAATTTTTCGTCTTCGGCATTATTCTCTGTAAATGGTCTATCATCACTGTGATCACAGTAACCTAAATTCAAGAAGTCAGAATTCAGAGATACTTCCTTTCATGATTCTTTCAAAAGCAAGCATGTGCATATTAACTACTTAAATATTTGACTCATGATTTCCTACAGGTAGCATTGTATCATCTATTTTCTTTAAATCATTTGTCTTATCATGCATAAATGTACCCAAGATTGTGGTGTTGCTAAATGCAGGAAAAGTTCATATTTTCATATCTTTTATTACATCCAAATGTTTATAATATAAATAAACCATGTCCAATAATAGTAATGTTCATGTTAAGGTAACTTTATTTGCTAGCGATAAAAAGCAGACATTTCCTATTCCCCCTTATTCTCAACAAAATTTCCAGCACAAGTTTATCATACCCACAGGAAAACATACATATAATGCGGTAATCAATTTGAAAGAACATCTACTCAAGCACCAAATGTCTAAAGCAAAAGTTTATAAACCCTGCTGCTCTTAAGTACGATCTGACAACCCAAAATACTTCCTTCTAGGAATTACAAACCAACTCGTACTTCAAGGAGTAGCTGGAGTCAATTTCATGAGCTAACAATGTACTTCTGTGTTTCCAAAAAAAAAACAATGTACTTCTATCACTTTTATCATCTGTATTCTGTACTGAACATGTCCTTCTATCACTTTTTTTCCCTTCCCATAAGGAGTATGTATTTTCATGAAATTCATCTCCTACTTTTCCATTAGGGTTTATATTCAATACTGATGAAATATCTATCTTCTTCAACTCAAACAATTCTCTAAGCCTGTACTTTATTCTCCTAAAACACAAGTGGTCAATATTAAATTATTAATTTTGTTCCTTAAAGAAAAACTACAATTTAGAACCAATGAGTATCACATTATCAGTAAAAGTCAAATTGCCATGAAAATAAAACTAAAAGTGACATTTATAAATGAAGAACTAGTCAATCAGTGTACATAGAAGCTTATATTTGAGTTGCAAACACACTGTCATAACAGATGATAATGCAATAATAACAACAGTAGTAGCCACCACTTTGAAAAGCAAGTAAAATGACAATAAAAACAAACTTTAGCAAAGAACATAATTGCGGGAGTAGCAAGACAATTAATACAAGCCAAACTACATAGATAACAGTATCAATTACGTAAGACATAATATATTACATCTGATTGAAATTCTGTGAACTATTTCAGGGTGGAAAGAAATATTAGCTAACAAATAACTTTTACTTGTGAAGGTGAAACCCACTAATATTATACCATTTTTATGAGGAGGTGAAGCAGCTGCAGGATGCATTTGCTTGGGCTGCAAATTTTCCTGGATAAATTCAAATCATCAGTAAATGAATATAATCAGAGAAAATGCTAAAAAAATAAAAGGTTGCAAGTGGAAAAAAAATCCTACATTTTGAATATTGTCATTAGGGGAAATCTTCCTTTTCATATTTTTATTCTTCAACTGGTTGTTACATAAATCACTGTCAGATATGGCATTTTTTCTCTCATCAATGAAAATGCCAGAGGACAAGTGATCTTGATTCTTGTCGCAAACATTCTTTTCTGCTTGCTTGTGTTGAAAATAAGCGCTCCTTACAATTACCTTTCTTGTTGCCTCCCTGGTTTTTCCTTCAACTGTGTCAGGGACATTCGTGTCCTCAGAAACATTCTTTTCTACTTGCTTGTGCTGAAAATATGCGCTCCTTACAATTACCTTTCTTGTTGCCTCCCTGGTTTTTCCTTCAACTGTGTCAGAGACATTCGTGTCCTCAGAAACATTCTTTTCTGCTTGCTTGTGCTGAAAATATGCGCTCCTTACAATTACCTTTCTTGTTGCCTCCCTGGTTTTTCCTTCAACTGTGTCTTGAACATTTGTTTGCTCATGCTCCTTATGCAACCCCAGACAAGGTTTATGAATTGGCTGCCTGGGCTGTTGCAGTATTGTATGTTCAGGACCTTTACTCTTCTCACCCACCGTAGATACTTAATTGACATAGACAATGACATGAGCAACCACTGGCACACTCAAAGGCATAATGGATTACAGTGTTCCATCCAAAGCAAATTAGATGTTTTATATTCTTACCTTGACATGGAGATTCCATAAACTCATAATTTTTGGTGGCAAAACTGTTTTTAATCTAAACAAAGAAAGAATATGTTAAAAAATACCTAAGAGCTTAACTACCAATGATGAAAACAATTTTCACTATTATATTTCACTGGTTTAGTTCAAGCAACTTACACAGCTATTAGGAGGAGGGCCACTGCCACAATTCTCAAAGTCAACTACGGATGCAGCAGAGTTCTTTGTTTCACTAGCAGCAGCTTCTAAAGTCTCATGTTCCAGGGGACTGGCAGAAGAGGAATCCAATGTACTTTGATTAGCAGTAGTAGGCGACATCCGAGGTGCTCTGAATTCCTTTTTTGCTTCAAGAGATGCAATACCTTCCAGGGCTAAGGAAAAATTACTTTAAGGAGGAATAGAAGAAAGGCAGCTAGCTGAAAAAGGCAGTATGTCATAAAATGCCACCACAATTATTGTTCTTTTATACTTTATTGCCTCATCTTGACTATTTTGAATGTCATATAATTTTGTATCTAAATTTTTAGAGAATTGGTAGCTAAATCATCAGCAGTAGTATCCCTGCGAACCATGGAATGCAGCCCTGTATTCATCCCTTTTAAACATGCTAAACTAATTGAAATCTGATGGGCTTTCAATAAAATAACCAAGCCCATTAGTTAGGAATTAGTATAGATAGAGATGTTTAGGGTGAGATTTTATTATGCATGTATTCAGAATATTTGGAGTGGGGTTTTGGGAAAGGATCTCTTTGACCTAGGTATTTTGGCTTGGGAGTGAGTGAGGTCTTTTGGTGTCTATTTTCTATATTGTAATTCTTGTTATTGTTAATTGTTTAAGTTTGTAATTAGGATGAGTGTTATGGACCTGAGTAAGACCCACATCCACGGGAGGCCCAAACAACACAAACCCAGATAAAGCACTATAAATAGAGCTAAAGACCGCAGGTATGAGGATCTTTTCTAAACCCTATTTTATGCAACCACTCAGTGCACACACACACCCCCTTTGATTACCGCCGTCATACAAGTGTGTAGTGATTCGCTGCCCCCAAGATACCTAATCCATAGGTATCTAGAGTGAAAGCATCAGATCCAACATCAATCATCTAACCTTTGGTTAGACATCTCTGCCTTGAATGTTCTGCGCAAGGCAGAGATGTCTAACCAGAGGTTAGATGATTGATGTTGGATCTGATGCTTTCTCTCTAGATACCTATGGATTAGGTATCTTGGGGGCAGCGAATCACTACACACTTGTATGACGGCGGTAATCAGAGGGTGTGTGTGTGCACTGAGTGGTTGAATAAAATAGGGTTTTGAAAAGATCCTCATACTTGCGGTCTTTAGCTCTATTTATAGTTCTTTACCTTGGCTTGTGTTGTTTGGGCCTCCCGTGGATGTGGGCCTTACTCAGGTCCATAACAATGAGAGCATTATTGCTCTGTATCGTTACTGCCATTGCTGGTTACTGCCATCTTTCTTGTTGTTTCTTGGTATATTTGCTATTGAAATTTTAGGTTCCATCAAAATCAATCCAAGAAGAATGCTTCGGAGGATACAAAAATACTTGGTCAAGAGGTTCTTCTGCAGAGGCAGATCAATCTTTTTCTTCACACTTTCAGAATGAAGAGTTTTGATTTGAAAAGTTTCTGCAATTGCTAAACTGGCTGTGAGATTCTCACCCTGCCATTTCAAAAGAAATAGACATCAACCAACAATACCTTTAAACGAGGAGAAGACTAAAAGAATTTGGGGGAGCATACATCCATGTCTAATGCTTACCTTGCTATAAAACATTTATTAAAAAAAAAAAAAAAATTAACCATCTATTTATATTTTCCGTAAGTTTTAATTATGACTTCTTGAGCATATAAGCATGTATCTCACAAAGCATGAAAAACTAATATGATGAGAGATAATAGTTGACTTAAAACATGTATGATGATGATACCAAAGAAAATCTTGTACTAGAACATCATAAGGAGGGAAGCATAATGTAATTTATATGTAGAATTCACAAAAACTCATGTAGACCCATGCAAACACAAGTGCAACAGTAATAGAATAGTCTTTTCAGTTGTCGTCAATCCCATTACTATGATTTTCAAAATCCATTTTCCTTCCCCATCATTTGAATTATCCTTCATATTCCAAAATTGAACAAATGAGATAAGTCATTATATGACCAACGCATGCACAAAAAATAAAAGAGATTTCACTTAACTAGAAACTAATCCAATGATTCAAAACATACACAGACACACAGTTTCTACAGATGAAGGTAAAGAAGAAATTGACGATGTACCTCAAATGGCCTTTTGGTAAATGGATCAAGATCCCCTTTTGCTATTCCTTGTGCAATATTTTTTGGCATAGGTGTATCCCAGGTTAAGGTATGATTTCTAGTAAGATCTCACATAATAGAACAAAATAGTTCAGAGTTACGTCGATACAAAATGGAAAACCTAAAAAGTAAAGGATATGGGCCTAAAAAGTCTAGCTCGTCACCGATATCATCAGGTATATGAGACAAATGGACAATATTTTCATTAATTGGATCATAAACCCTTTGATATTGGAAAGTAAGTATAGCCTTCTTGAATGACTCTTCATAAAAGGGAGGCACAGAAACACCACTGTATCTCAAGTGCTTAAGAACCTGATACATTGCAATTGACATTAGGATTACAACAAATTTCATGTAGAACTTACCTAAACGATTTAAAGGAGATATATCATTAATAAAGAAAAAAACACCTAGTAAAATGTATCAGCCACACTTACCTTGTCATAACTTTTGAATCTTTTAATGCTTGCATGGGCCCTTTTGAGGCCCATACCTGGCAATGACTGAAGATAGTCACAACCACTCAAAATACACATTTCAAGAAGCATTTGTCGGTTGAACCCTTCAAAACTAAGCTCCTTATTCTTTTGTAGCATGGAATACTGAAACTGAACACCTTGACCAAACTTGTCCATTTTAAAGATAATCTAAATTTTAAAGGAAGAAACAAGCCAGTCAAAAACCAGTGAGTTTAAAAAAATAGGAAGAAATATATACTAGTAATACAGATAACATACGACACTTATGTGCTAATTTAAGCCTGGTCAACTCACTCTTGGGCAACCAAAAGGTATAAGATCAGAGTCTTCAGTTATAACTGCATCAACCTGTCCACTAATTGCCAAGAATGTCATCTGGGCATCTGCCTCATAAGGAGCAACAACATACTGCACATTCTCCTGCTTCAAGACCTTCCACAAAAAAACAAGTTTTAGGAAAGATGTAATTGTTTTATTGAAGAAAACCAACTGTTTTACGTTTGCGTGTGTGTGTGTGTGTGTATCATCTCCTCCACAACAACCACAACAATATATTGAGCTCCTTTCTACCTGAATTAGTTCAAGTGCAACCAGAGGTGAAATATCAACAGCTTTCTGGTAGCACTCGTAGGCAGCAGCAGAATTTCCATCTGACTCGTGTTCAACTGCACGTGCAAAATTATCCTTTCTTACCCTGCACTTATAGTATAGAAAATACTTGTTTCATTGGCAAAAGCACAACAGCAATAAGGATAATCAGATTTTTAAGTTCCTAAGACTGCCCAGAAATCAAAGTACTCCTCTTAGGAGACCGTGTAATAAAGCTCATAACCGCTATCTCTTCCTATCCTTTAATAGTTAATAAAATAAGAAAAGAGAAACTAAAAATTTCAGGCCCCATGAGAAGGTGCTATTTCAATTACAGGAAAAATATTGGTTTTTCAGTTGCTTGATTTGGATTTTGGAAAATTATTGTTATTTATCAATTCCATTACTTTCCATCCTCTATATTACTCAATAAACCCAATTCATTTTATATCAATATCAGAAGCAACAAAGAAATCAGACAATGGCAAACAGCAAAACAAGCAGGTGTGGCCTTTAGAACTGAAGCAGAAAAATTGAGAAATTCAAGTATCCATAAAGACAGTGAAAGTTCTGGTTTATGCACCTAGATCATAAACCTGACACTAATGCTATATTTTCAACAAATTTGGCATAGGCATAAGAACCTCGTGTACACTTGAACACAAACATAGAGACAATTTAAGAAAGTTTTTGTTCAAAATTCTCAGCCTATATCATTTTGGAAATAGTCCTACATGCAGATCCATAAGTGAAAACCCAAAAAAGGAGCAACTAATGCAAACGGGGGCTGTTGTAACAAGCACAATATTGAATCCTACTTTAAAGTCTGAAGACAGTTCTTTACATGATTACGGAAAAATAAATTAATAATAAGATTAGATAACTCACATATAAAAGATCTGAAACTTAAAGAATAAATCAATAAAATATATATAAATTCAGCAGTAAGCTTGTTTGCCGTGGTGTGTCAGGTCGCGGGTTCGAATCAGTCTCTCTGCAAAAAGCAAGGGAAAGACTGCCTAGAGTATTCCCTTCCCCAGACACTCACGAAGTGGGTATTTGAACTGAGTCGGCCCTTTAGTAACAATTAAGGCATCACTCCACCCAACAAAACATTGGACTACTTTTTTTTTGGCAAAAAATACTTAAAAACAATATCAATTAAAAAAATACAATAAAATTATGTTGTAAAGACATATGTAGTACCTGGCACGCTTGTTCTCTTGTTCAATCTTCATTGGTAGAAGACCTCCATCGAATACTAGAATAGGCTTCACACCAAAGTGGCGCAGCAAATTTACTCTATGCATGCAATACTCAATGTGCCTGAAACATAATATATAAAACAATCTGAGTTAAGCCGTCAATAAATTACAAAAATCATTCTTTATCGTTATTCTTTTCTTCTCCTTTCCTTTCCTTTCCTTTCCTGCAGTGTCAAAAGCCCTTCTACAGTTCTACTATTACACTATTAGGACTCATTAGTTGTAGCTTTGCAGCTACATATATAAAACACCACACCTGGTTTGCAGTTAAGCCTTTTTTGGTTGGCCCTATAAATTCAATTCAATCCCATGCAAAAATAAAAATAAAATAGACAGATTTAAAAATAATAATAATTACAAGCTAATTTTCTCCAACTAATAAATCTAATAAAAACCCAACAGAATAGTCATAAACCAAACACTAAAAATTGGGTTTGACACCTTTGACATGCGAATCACATTTGAACACACAAAGAAACGAATTACATTAGACATTAAAAGATGCTAAAACGAAGACACCCCATTTGCTTATATGCATTAATAAACCCATTGGCATTAACGATAATCGGAAAGGAAGCAAATTTATTTATGGGGTAAGTAACCCCAAAAAAAAAAAAAAAAAAAAGAGGACTTGACCTAGAAGTGGGTATCCCTTTGCAGAGGTCAGTGCTGCAAGATAATGCACCTTTGTGGAGCCAAGAATAGGTGTCTACGGCTACGGAACAACCCTTCAAGTCTTTGATGTGGGTTGGAACCATGATCGATTTCAATTGCGGCAAAAGACCCTGAATTCCCATTCTTCGTTTCAGAGTCAGTGTACCCTACTTCACTACACTCTTCACGCCCTTCATTTTATATATGAGCGCACACAATAATTTAGCGGGAACGCGTTTATTAGGCTTTTTTTTCTTTTTTTGGATTTGATTTTCTCATTGCTTTGAACGAGAATAAAATTATCATATTGTGACTCAGTCCCATATTTATTAAAAAATGAAAAAGAAAAATTTTGCACGTAAATCGAAAATCATTAATATGATAGTTAAATTATCATGTAACATGAGAAAATATTTTTATTTTTTTTTTGGATAATTTATTAGGCTTTTTTTGACAAGATATTTCCCCCAATTTTTTCTTTTCTTTTGTTTTCTTTTTGAAAATTAAATCACTAAATGTGTTTACTGTTAATCTTATCTGATAATTTTTTATATAAAATAACCAAAAAATGTGTTAGATAAAAATTATTTGAATATGAATCATAATAGACACTCTGGTTGGTATATAGTATATACGAATGTGAAATTTTAAATATGTTTTAGTTTATAATTGTATTTGAAGGACTTGATACAATTATTTGTAAAATTAATCGTTAATAAATTTTGTACCAAATATATAAAGGTAATAATAAATAAAATGTTTTAAGTATTTTGAAAAATAAGAAAATTATTTTTCAAAGCTCATGTTGAAACCAGACTTGGACTTGTATAAAAGCTCGTTTAATAAAAAAATCTCAAGCTCTAATTCAGAAGCTCGGCCTTAGAGCCTCCCAGGCTAGCCTAATATATAAATATTTATTTATATTTTTTATACTACTTGTAATAACTCTCTCTCATCAATTTATTTCACCTCATTTTATTGGTTTAACACACTTTTTGAATGATTTTGTTATATATTATGCTATTTCGATATATATTGAATTTTTGTATATTTATGGAATTACTAGTGTTGTTCTATATTATCCTTGATCCTCCTTCACACAAACAACCCCACAAAAACTCATTCGTTCCACTGTGCACTTCTTATTTGTGTCAATTTATTTTTTATTTTTTATTTTTTTATTTTTTATTTTTGTTGGCACTTTTTTTTATAATAGGCTAAAATAATATAACCTGTTATTTATCTTCTCTTACTTTAATTTTTATTTATTTATTGTAGACTTTGTAAATTATTGATGCAAATTGGAAGCTAAGGTTTCTATCTGGAAATTGATTTTTTGTGGAATTCTGTTCTCTTATTTTTATTCTTTAACATGCTAACAGGTTAAGACAAGCTTCTCACAGGCTTTTATTTTTTGTAAATAAACCAGGCCACAGGCCAATATTATATTCGTGACATGTAACAGGCTAAGGCCAGTCGGACACGTTTAAATACAGACTTAACCCGTTAAGATCAAAGTTCGGCTCGGCTCGGCCCGTTAATAACCCTAGAGATGAGTGATTGAAAAAAAAAAAATAAGTGATGAAATATCAAACCAGAAGGTTTTTGAACATTTCCCCGGCAACAATTAAAGAAAAGAAAAAACTTGAAGTTAGAAATAATCCAACAAGGTAACGAGATATATAACTATTACAAATTAGAATTGAAATAATCATCGTTATGTTTTTTTTTTTACACTCTTACGGTTTACTTAAATTAAGATTAGACAGTGTAAATTTTTTTAATTATTTTTAAATATAAATAGACGGGATAGGTTATATTTATAAACTACATTATGTATTTCCGGGAATACATTTCTAGTCGAGTCTATTCCAAAAAATACATAGTATGGTTTGTAAGAGTTTGTATATGTAACATTTCCCCAAATAGATTTGTTACTTCTATTTTTTATATTTTAATCTTCTATTTTTTAAATAGTAATTTCAAATTTATTAAAAATTAATATGTAGAATAAAAATAAAATAATAAACAATTAGGAGAATACTTTTTTAATTTAGCAATATATATATATATATATATATATATGATGAGTCCAATAACTATTGGTCCGGATCACAGAGGTTGATCCTAGTTCAGTTGATAGAGATATGAGTTGGATATGGTTCGGCTAGATGATGGGTCATCGGTGAGATGATATTGGTACTCGTACGAGGTGATTGGGGTGCTGTGTTGGTGCTTGGGTAGCATGAGGAGACTCGGGCATCTGCAAGACACTATGACACTCAAATCAGTTTAATATTCAAGTGGTTCTAGTATTGATGGATATATGATCTTACCTATGTTGAATGTCTCTGTATTTATAATGCAGGGGTGCTTAACTGATGCTCTCTCTGTATAACGTATTCATTTTCATTGGTCGGGAGGAGTACCTTTCTCATGCTATAGAAATTTTATAAAGTAGTAGTCAGGTTAGACCCTTGTAGATACTACGACAGGCTTTTACTGTCATTTAGTCTTTGGTTCATGTTGTGATAAGTTATTTTGAGCAGCTCATCTTGTCAGATCCCACTTGCTTGAGCCACTAGTAGTGTACTAGCTTCATGCCAGATAAACGCATTCTCTCAATGGCTAAGCAATGGTTTATGGGCTTGCATAGCCTTTAACAAATTAAGCTTCCATCTCACATAGTCAGATCTAGATCAATATATAACAATAATATATTTAAGGGTTCACTTTTTCTGCAGTTATTGCATACAAATTATCTACAGTAAATCAAATACGACGTCGTTTTGAGGCAGAAATCATGGTGCTTTTGTAATTTTAATTTATTTCAGGGTTATTATAGTCTTTATTATTATAATTTTTTGATCTTTCGATTTCAAAATAACATTGTTTTGGCAATAAACGCAAATAATTTATATGCAGCAACTACTGTAGAAATAATTTTCGGTATATTTAAATATCACAATTGACAAATATGAAAAGATACGTATAAATAATAAACATAAAAGTAAAGGGGTTTAAGTTGTTATACGAAACTTAAACCCCTCTTCAGCAAACATTGCCCTTTGTGGGCTTCATTGGAAATTTTAAAAACTAAACCAAAATAAAATGAACAATCGGATTTTTTTAATGCATCTCATGTAGTATTAAAGAAATTCTCTCATGTTAAGAGATAAATAAAATGGGGTCCACCAATTTTTAGAAAAAAGAAAAAGAAAACACATTTTTCGAAGTGAGAGTAATAGAAGAGATCCAAATCTTATGCAACATAAGAATATGATTTCCCAATTATATAATAGCACTTTGTACTTAGGTACTTTTTAAAAAAGTCACCTTGTATTTTTAATTATAACAATTACTCACTTTATATTATAATATCGAGTAAATTAAACATATTTATTACTTCTAAGACAAAATTAATTTTTTACTCAATCATCACACCCGTAATTGCCATCCTCCACCACCATTTTTCAATGTCTGTCCATCCCCAGTCAAATGAAAAATAAAAATAAAAATTGGTGATCACCATCATAAAGATGAAAAGGGAATTTAACATATGCAAAATTAACAATTGAACTACTTCTAACACTAAAAAATGAAAAGTTTTCAATAGACAAAAATAGAGGGAGTTGAGATATGCATCAAAGCATATTGCAAATCTAATATGCTGGTGCAATTAGAAACATTCTTTGTTTTTAATTGGTTGATGACAATATTCTACCTTTTTATTATTATCTTTTTGTGTGTGCTTCTATGAGAATCATTTAATTGTCTGTAAAATGCTTGATAAAAAACATAAATCAAAGCTACATTATTGTCTTGTGGCAAGGATGGTCCAAATCTGTAGTCTATAATATATGCACGGTTTTACGGTAGGAAGGAAGCATCTCAAATGACATGGAGACTTGTAGTCTTAAGGCATGTAGAAAACAGGCCTTTTTTAAAGTTAGATTTAAATTTTAATTCAAATTGAAAATTTCTTACACTTGCTAACTTTCTATTTTTCTGATGATGATCATTTTTTTTTTCATTTAGCAGGAGGAGATGGACGATGGACGTGCATTGAAAAATGGTGATTGATGAGAGAGACCAAGAAGTTATGGGTGTGATGATTGAGCACTTGGTTAATTTTGTCTTAAAATTAATAGATATACTTAATTGATTCAATGTTATAGTATAAGGTGAATAATTGTTTTAATTAAAAGTACATAGTGACTAGGGGTGTAAATAGGTCAGGGCAGGCAAGGCTTTGGCCTTCCTGGCCTAGGTCTGCGTAATAAAATGGTCGGCCTATCTGGCCCATGAGCCTATCGAAGACTTATTATAAAGGTTAAATCTGCCTTCTTATTTAAAAAAGAAAAGGCCTACATGGCCTATGAGGCCTTTTAGGCCTACCATATTGCAAATAAAAAAAAATCTCATTAATTAAATAATATTTCCAGCATGGGTCCAAATTATAAAAAGTCTATGATAAATTTTTTTTAACAAGAATACGGATTATAAAAATTTATGACAACAAAGATTGAATTTTTCTTGGCACATCACAATCTTCAAGTGAGCCTTTCAGCTTGATTATTCCCATTATATTTTCGAACCTGCAAGTAAAAAATCAGAAAATCAAATTAGTTATGCATTTCACTATGTTTACATTATGAATTGCAATATATAAACATTTTCAAATGAGTTGTTAAAGAAGCAATTTATACCTTTTGTTTTTTTCTTCAAATCATATTTATTTCATAACCAATCTCCACCACAAATTAATGCTTCGACAGTCTCCTCGACTAAATTAGCACGATAGTATTATATAAATAATATTATATAAAAAATAATATTTAGAAAATAAATAATATTATATAAAAAAAATTATTTTAAAATTGAAACAGGCCGGCCTACAGGCCAAAAGGTCAGGCTTTTTTAATTTGGCCTACGACCTTGTTTTTAAATAGGCTCACGTACGAGCCTTTACCTGGTCTAAGTACTTCGAAGGCCGGGCCAGGCCAGACTTTTCATAGGCCAGGCCGTAGGCCCCTGTAGGCCGACCTGGCCCATTTACACCCCTAATAGTGACCTTTTGAAAAAGTACCTAAGTACAAAGGATATAAATTTCCGGTGATACGAGCAACTTAAACCCAAAAAATAAAGGGTTTTATATTTCTCATTTAACATGAGAATTCAAACTTTCCTACACATCCTTCGATTTTCGTGCTGACATGGGTCCTACATCTAATTTTTTCTAACACTTGGGTCTCACATGCTTTTTATCTCTACAACATGAGATTTCAATTCTCATTTAACATGAGAAATATAAAATCCAAAAATAAAATACCCATTTATTTGTAATGCATAGACCATTATTGAATTAATGACCTATTAGCTTGATACCTCAACAATGTGGATAGCGTGTCTGAATTTAATAATCTTTTTTACAATTTACCTAATAATAGCTCACTATCCTCTCCATAGGTGTCTATAATCGTCAAATGTAGCTCAATGTGCATGACTTATGTATACTTAGGATTCATTTAGATAATTTTTTTTCTTTCAAAAACTGTATTTTTTTAAGAACAAAAAATATTTATCACCATAAGTTCATTTGGATATCTGTTTTAGAAAAAAGCAGAAGCCTAAAAAAAAAAATCAAAAACCTATTTTTTAAGCTAAAAAATTTAAATTCTAAAAAAAACTGAAATTAAAAGCTAAATATTTTTTAAAAACACAAATATGAACCAGTTTTTAATAACCTAATCTCCTAATGCTCTATGATACTCTTCGAGATTTGTGGAATATAAATCAAACACTTAGCCAATTATGCTCATATTTGTTCTCAAACATTACCTTTTTTTAGTCCATGTATTATGTTTTATTTGCTTTCACTTTGGTGTCTTCTAAGTATATCATAAGAAATAAATGTGTCTTTTGAGTTCATATAATTTTACGTCCATTACTTCCACTTTTTGTTTCTTATTTATATGTCTCCCATTATAGAAAAAATTTAACGTAATCTTGACCTATGGTAATCTTTCCACTAAAAATATGTTACTTGAAATAAAAAAAAATATTTTTCTCTTTGTTGTACTCGCCCTTTTCTCTCTTTCTATCATTTTTTTTTTAGATTACAAAAAATTAAACACAACATCTTATACTACTCATAGTACACACCCACACCACTTTCGACCCACTTATTAAAACGTGCATTCCGAGCACAAAATTAAAGCTCCTTATTATAATATCAAGGGTCACAATTTCTTCTGCTGCAAATATCTCGTGTTTCGTTATTCACTCATTATATTGGTCTTGTATAGGAAATTGCACCTTAATTCATTGTACATCTGTAATTAATATCGTCACAAACATGGCTTAAGGTGATGAAATGAAACATGGCTTACAGTGTAAATTCTTAAAGAGCTTCCCGGCTATTTCAATTGAAGGAGTGGTAAGATGGAAAGTAAAACATACAAATTATTTGGAAAATATTTATCCTTTTAATTGACATAATTTATATCCTTTCACTCTCACAAAGAGATGCCACATCTTTATTTTTTTTGTCAACTCTTTCTCCTCTTTTGTCCATCTCTTTCTCTCTCTTAAAATGATACAATTTTGTATCATTTAAAATGACACACATTTTACTCGATTATTAAACGAACACATTCTTCAATGTATAATTTAATTACAATATATTATAGGGTAAAGTGTCTGTTATTGAAAAGGATGTAAGGTTATATCATTTTAAGAGAGAGAAAGAGATGGATAAAGGAGGAGAGAGTTGACAAAAAAAATAAAAGTGTGGGTCATACCTCTTTGTGAGAGTGAAATGATATAAGTTGTGTCATTTAAATATATAAACATTTCCCCTATATTATAATATAATAATAGAAAATACATTTGTCATGTCACATGATAAATAAATAGTTGTTATGTTAACAAAGAGGTAAATTATATTTTCAAAAGAAGAAGAAGAAAAAGACAAGTTAAATTCATTGAATAATGTGCCTTCCCATTTTTAATAGAGGAAGAATATTATAATAACTAAGTTGTGTTATTACGAAGTTACTACCAATCAATTTCACCGTTAGATCGATTATGTTGATCTAACGGTTATATTTATTTCTATCTTTGTATGGTCATAATTTCCCAAATTTAATACTTTATATTTATTTTCACTATGATTTCCCATATGGGTAATCATAACCATACAAAGATAAGAGTAAATATAACTATTGAATCAACATAATCGATGGTGAGATTGATTGATAATAACATGATAATAACACACGTTAATTGTTATATATCCTTTATCTCTTAAATATTATATAATTTATGTTCTTCTTAACATAACAAAATCATTTTTCCTACGAATTATAAAAGTTAATAAGTAATCAAGTATTCATTTATCATCGAACATGACAATATAAATAACAATGGAAAAAGCAGAAGAGTTGTGAGGAAGGGAGTAATGGGAACATTAACACAGTGAATCTATTTTCTCTCTCTCTCCATTCACAACCGACAACCCTATTCTTCTTCGTTCCGATTGATTTTCCCTAAAACGAATTCCTCTTCAAATAAATGTTCCGATTTATTCATCGTCTTGTTTTCTGCAAATAGGTTTTGCAGCTTCCATCACGCGTTGATAATAAGGAGCACCATTCCGTTCGGTTGGTTAACGGTGGCTTAGCACTTAGCAGAGCGCTTCGCACGTGGCTCTGATGAGTCTCTGCAGCCGTTAACTGTTTACACCAATCCCATTCTGCATACGACATGTACGAATTGATGTTTTATGTCGAGCTTAGTTTCAGTTTCAGTTTCAGTTTCCTTGAATCTGATTAATTTCTTTCTAATTGAACTTGTGTATTTTTTGTGTGTGCTCAGTGTAGTGTTGCTGGGAGACCATGCCTCGTAAAGGAAACTATAGACTCGATTACGACGTTGATGATTATGATGACGACTATGATTATGATGTTGACATAGAGGACTATGGTTAGTTTGTTTCTTTTAATTTGTTTTTTTGGTCAGAATGATGCATGCATGGAGATTTACTTCTATTAATTGCAATATTGGTTTCATCTGTATCATTTGTTATGCTTATTGAAGACATTTCAAATTCTTGAATGTTGGTTGTAGTTATTAAATTGCTAGACTTAGTTTGTTGTTGTTCCAATTTGAATTTGAATTTGAATTTTGTTGTAGTTATTATTTAGTGTGGTTTCAGTTCATTCATTGTTTAGTTATCACGTAAGCGGTAATCCCCCCCTCCAAAACAAAATAAAAGAAAAAAAGAGCTCACAAGGTGTACTTTAAATCTCCACTTGCCCTAGAAAGGGCCGGGTTACAAGATGGTGGTTATGTTTGTTAGACATCCTGTTATTGCTATTTAAGTTTTGTTTGGTTGACACTTTTTTTTTTGTTCATAATAAAGTTATTAATGGGATTATTAGTTATGCATGTTTTTACAAATTTGTAGAGTTTTTTCCGTTGTACCCGCTATCTTTAGAGTAACGGCTGCTCTTCAACCCACTATGCCACTATAGCGTTTTTGGAGGTGGGGGATCCCTGCCGTACTCTGCCATTAACTGCTTTGTCTAAAAGGCATTACTCAGCAGTAGTTCTTTGATTAAGGATTATATTTCCTTTAGCAAGTATTTGCTGGTAATTGCTTTTGCATATATTTCGTCCGAAATGTTGCTGGTGCCAATAATTTAATGAGTTATATGATAAATTTCTATATAACAAAAAACACAAGTGATATGGATTAAGGAATTATTTTTAAGTTGAGATCTATTTGGTGTTTCACAAATGTTGTTAAATCTTTTTATTGTACAAACTTGTAACATTTTTCTGCTGTAACAGGAGAAGGACCTGATACAAAGCAACAGACTACTAAGCCTGGGCTCTGGCAATGCTCCATTTGCACTTATGACAACGATGAGAGTATGACTTCGTGTGATATTTGTGGTGTTGTACGTCGTTCCTTGGTTAACATTGGAACTTCCAAGCCTAACAAAACAGGTACTCCAGTTATTGAAGAAAAATTTAGTTTACTGCTGGGATTTTTACTTAGTTTGTATTTTGTATGACGAGGGCATTTCTTTTTCATGGTCTAAATTACTCTCTATCTGTCCCTCTTCCTTTGTGGCTTAGGGTTTGGGGGAGGAACAATGAGGCCTGAATATGGTATATAAAGTTATTTCATCATACTGTTCGGATATGGGAAGATGGAACTTTGTATATCTTGGAATAGGAAGTTTCTAAATTAATCTAGCTTCGTTAATATGGAAAATGAGTTAATGTGTGAAATAATACAAATCCATGGGATGTTTTATTTCTATCCTCCATCCCGTAGAAAGATAAGCTGAGTTCAAAATCTTATCTGAAATTCTGGTTTGTTTAGTTTTAGGACCTCTAAGGCCAAGCATGGTAATAGATGCCAAAAAACGGAGTTGTTAAAACTGAAAATGATTGTCATCCCTCTGGCATGGTAGGATTAGATGTGGGGAGGAATTAAATCAAGAATGCAGCAAGGCTATCCTGTCTCTCTGTTTATCAGAAATGGCAAATTCTGTGAAATGGCCATGTGCAGGACTCTTAGAGGAAGCTATATACACAACCTTATCATCCCAATACAACTTTAAGGGCAAAGAGTCATCCTTAAAGATGTGAGCATTTCTCTTCAATCACATTCATCAAAGAGTTGCATAAACTGATCATTGCCACTAAGCTCATGTTTGGCTCAGCTTAAATCTGGGGAAATGATCACCCCCCCCCCCCCCCCCCCGAAAAAAAAAAAAAAAAAACCCACCCTCCCAAAATAAAAGAATCTCTTTTACCAAAATAAGTTCAGTTCTTTGAGAAAGAGGGTGCAAATGTGGTTATTATTTCTGCTTTAGAGCCATATGGTCTATGAAATTTAGCTGAATGTATGAGGGATTAGAGAGACAGATGGGGAAAATAGAATCTACAAGGGAAGGAGACATTTGTGTTATTGAGCTTGAATTTTTGTGGAGGGAGAGAAAGGAAACTTGGAAAATGAGTACGTTATTTTATAGTTTAAATCTACCAGAGAATTTCTGGAAGCGAAAAAGGTGTATTGGGAACATGAGAGAGGGCAAGAGGGGTTTAGGTAAGGCAAACGGTCTAAACTTTACGAAATATACATCTATTTTTTATTTTCATGTCCTTAATAAATAATATATTCTATTATCACTTGTTTTTAATTGCTTAAACTTAAACGAGACCGAGTACATGGAATGAAAGTGATGACAACTGTGAAACTGATGATTTCTACTTCTAGTGGCTGTTTTATGGTTGCTGCTATAAATTTTAAGGGTTTCCGTATTAGTTACAGAACTTACAGGAGTTGAAAGAAAATTATGCTTTCTCTATACATCAATCTTTTTTTCTTTCGCAATTTTAGTGCCATACATTACAGGTGCTTTTTTAGGACTGGCTTTTACATCTGACTTCCTCGCCAAGTTATCAGTAGTTTAGGGAGCTTTCTTTACTAAAAGGAAATGCTAGGGGAGATAACTGTCGTTTAAATCTTGCCAATGCCAAATAGCCATCTGTTCATGAGACTTGAATTCACTCCTTACTTTTTTCAGAAGTTTAGGGATAGGATCCCTCAGTGTTTCTGGTTTTTTGTTTGGTAATTTCCCAATTTATTTTTTAAGGAAATAAGGAGAAATATTAAAGAATTTACTAAGAGAGAGCATGGCAGGAGGATATGGAATCCTTGATGGAGGAAAAGCCAGAACAAAATAAAACCAAATAAGCAAACATTATAAGAAAAACAACAAGATCTCTTTTCATATCTAATAAAGGTGGGGAGGGGGAAGAGGGAGAGAGAGCCAAAGAATATGAGAACTCATATCTGGCGCTCTGTATATCCCACATTGCTTAGTGCTAGGTTTACAACAATGGCCATGATATACCTATAATCCGTTGAACAATCTCTTTGATGCAGTTGAAGACATAAGCAAAAATTCTGGAGCATCCAAGTTGGCAAGGTCTCTTTTTGCATCATTACCACAACAGATTCCCAAAGAGATTGTGTTATTTCCAAAGCAGGGTGATGGTGTTCAGACAGATGGCAGTAACTTCTACAAGCTTGAGAATGTCCAAGGAGAATTTCATGAATTTCATAAGCTTATTAATACTCGAAGCAATCCCCATTTAAACATAGGTCTTCACTAGTTTTGATTCAGGATGTGCGTGTGTAGTGTTAGAATAGTTTATATATTTGAGTGTTATGCAATAATAATTAGAACAAAAATATTTATTAGTTGTAGTTCAACATTTGTTTAATGACATGCCATCTTTTCGATTTTGGAACTCCTTGCATAAGAGAGCAAATCTTGTTTTTTCATTTTTAAATATAAAACCATGTTTTTCTTGGTGTGCAGCTCCTTTCAATTTTGATGTTCCATCCCCAGATGATGTGGTTTATACTGGCCTACATACTTCCAAAATGGGTTTGAAAGGTATCCCTCCATCAACCAATCTGATTTGCCTCTAGCAGCTCAAGTTAGATGAAATATGTTTAACCTTTTAGAGAGCTAGTGACCATTATCTTGAAACTGAAAACTCATGCATACCATTTCTTTGTGGTTTACTTTACCAATCTTTTTTGAGAACTTCCAAATTATTAAATTATTATTATTTTTTGGACAGAGAAAGAAATATTATTAGAACGGCTGGGAAAATTGCGAGAGGATAAGTAGCATGTTTGGATTAGATTAGTTTTTTGGTAAGAATAGTTTTTTTTAACCCCAAAAGCGCTCTCAGTAAGCTGTTGATCATAAACTATTTGATTATGGAATATGCAAACTAAACACTCGCAAGATATCCTCCAAAGTAAAAAAGAAAAACCTGAAAGAAAACAAAAAGGAAAATTTCAACAGACACAACCCAAAGAGAAAACAAAAATGGAAATCACCACAGCTACCGCAAAACCCTTGTAAGATAACTCCCTCCAGAAAAATATCTGAAAGAAGTGAAAAAAAAAATTAGGAGAAAAGAATAGTTTTCCATTTTTATTATCGCAATGTTTTAATTCCTTGTGAATAGATATTAATCTATCTTGTTTCTTTATGCTTGCAGACAAAGTTACCAACTCTAAAACTTCTCGAGTTTCATCAAGCATCACAGAGAGGAATGAACTTCCTATGCAATCATATAGTGAAAGTTCTGACAACTTATCATCCATGATGCGGAAGAGCAGGCAGGATAGTTCAGCTGAAAACAAGCTTTCCAAAAATGTGGCAATTGATCTTGAAGCAAGTGATAAAGCTTCAAACAGCTTACCAGCATCTTTACCAAAGGGCAAAGATAGCAAATTGAATAATGTAAATTCCAAAAATGGTACAGTTGATATTCAATCAGGCGAAGAAAAGTCAGGTAGTTTATCTGCACTGCCAAAAGTAAAAAAAAGTGATGAGATTAGTTTCGCTTCCATCAAAGTTGGAAAACCTGAAAGCCTTCCCAGCAATTTTGACAACATGGTTCTTGATGTAAGATCTGGAAATTCAGATAGTACTAATGCTAAGGGAACTCGTCGACAAGTTTCTTATAAGCCAGAAAAATGGATGCTCCCACAACAAGCTGAAGATACATTGACTCAGCTGAATCTTGCAATTGTATGCCAATGGCTTGTTCTATCATATGTTTCAGGAAAATATCTTTAGGAATCAATGTCTTATAGCTTTTAATTTGTCGATTGTAGGTTGGCCATGTTGATTCTGGAAAATCAACACTATCTGGTAGGTTACTACACCTATTAGGACGAATTTCCCAGAAAGAGATGCACAAATATGAAAAGGAGGCCAAGTTACAGGTAATTTCATTGTGGTTGTCATTTTTATACTTTTAAAGCTTGATGCTTTTGAATTCACGTGCCAACTTCTGCTCCCCCTTTTTGTTAATCAGGGCAAGGGATCCTTTGCTTATGCTTGGGCACTTGATGAAAGTTCTGAAGAAAGGGAAAGGGGAATAACTATGACAGTGGCTGTTGCTTATTTTGACACTAAAAAATATCACGTTGTTGTGCTTGACTCCCCTGGCCATAAAGATTTTGTCCCAAACATGATTTCTGGGGCAACACAAGCTGATGCTGCAATTCTTGTTATAGATGCTTCACTCGGTTCATTTGAAACTGGTATGGATGGTAGCAAAGGACAAACAAGGGAGCATGCACAACTTATTAGAAGTTTTGGTGTTGACCAGGTTATAGTTGCAGTAAATAAGATGGATGTTGTGGCATACTCCAAAGATCGATTTGATTTTATACAACAGAAGCTGGGAATTTTTCTTCGCTCATGTGGATTCAAAGATTCTTCTGTATCATGGATTCCTATGAGTGCCATGGAAAATCAAAATTTGGTGGCATCCGCTTCTGATCCTCATTTCAAAAACTGGTATGTCTCTGATTACTCTAGGTGCGATCTTAACTTTTCTTGATGGGTAATGAAGGGGATTACGGAATTGTGACAGAAGCAGTATAATAGAATTATTCAAATAAAAAAACCTAGGCAGTTTTCCTGTTGCTATTTAACAATTTCGGGAAGAATAACAAAGAGGGACGGGAGAGTGCTTTTAATGAGAATTTATGTTAGAAACCATAGTTTTGAAGTCTGAAATCATAGATGAAACTTGATATTTAGTTCGTGACGTCTGGGGCCCAAAATTAATAATTGCAATTTACCTGAACAATATATAGTGAGTGACTTGTGTTTTATGGAGTAGATATTGCAATTATCAAGAAACTGAATCAGTAAGCATTTTATATTGAATTGGCTGCATGGTCACTACTAAATCTTGATCAACTAGAAAATAATACAGTAACAAATGGTAATATAGGGGCAGTTTGGCAATTCTCAAAACTGGTTTAGGACTATTTAAGATAAACTACTTATAAATTCAGGTTATTTTGTTGCTAGTTTTAATTTGAACTTATTTTGGTTAAAATTTGTTTTAACCAGTTCTTATAATCCATTTTAAAAATTTTATTTAAAATAAAAAAAAATTACTATGCTTATTGACCATTGAATGAATGAGCAGTCCCTTGTTGACCATTGAATGAATGAGCAGTCCCTTCAATTTTATCTTACCCGGTAACTACCCTTAGATCTAGTTGAAGGAGAGAGAAAGGGAGAATAAAAAGGAACAGAGAGAGTTTGGAAAAAGATGGACCAGAAAAAACCAACTCTAATAGAAAATCAATTAAGAGGACAAGAACACTCATTTGAAAGTTTAGGAATCAAGTCCCATATTTTTTGAAGTTTTAGGACTAAGGTGCACATGAACCTAAGGTGTGAATTGGACTTTTCTCTATTAGTTATTTTCCTCATCTTCTGTTTGCTCTGCTGGTACTTAAGTGAATTTTAGCACTAAAAATTTAGAAAAGGAGAAAATATAGCTCAATTTAAATGTTTTATGAGAATAAGCTGATTGATGACATGATTTTCGAAATTTAACATTCAACTTTAATGAGAATAATTCAAAACCAACAAATCACTTTGAAAATATTGATCATTTTTCATATATATTCTAAGGTATTCTATTGTCTGTCATTAGCAGATTGAGTATATTAAGAAGGAAATTGTGATCATGAGTCATAACTTACTACTAAGATCAAGTTGTGTTTGTTGTGTCTTGCTACATAATCTTTCTGGTTGAAACGAATATCTCATCATTATTAATATAACATAAAAAACAGTGATAGCTTGGTAATTTGCAATCTAGGTTTGTATTTGGTGTGATTGCAGTTTAGCAATTTACTTTCATTTTAGTTTTGAATTGTATGCAATTTATACTTCTAAAATACGATGGTTGACGGTTGTGCTCAGGTATAATGGACCTTTTCTGTTAGATGCAATTGATTCACTCCAACCTCCTACTAGAGAATTCTCAAAACCTCTACTAATGCCGATATGTGATGTCATCAAATCACCTACACTTGGACAGGTGTCTGCTTGTGGTAAACTGGAAGCAGGAGCTCTTCAGAGTGGATCAAAGGTATACAGTTGGGTAGTGTTATGGCTGTTACTGAAAAATTCAAATGAAAGATTCATATTTTTAATTCTCCAAATTAGAAGTGTTTGTACTGACCTGGAACTAACTGAATTTCTGCTAGGAATTAATAATTTTCAGTTTAAGTTTTTTGTTTTTATTGTGTGTTTTGAAGTCATTATTTTTAAAATGTTCATTTTAGTACTTCAATTTACAACTTTCATCAAATTATCAGTTCAATTGTTGTCCTTATAATGATTTTCCATTCAAATCTATTAAATAGTGATGTGGCACTGTTGTGGTAAATTTTTTTCCGAAAGACTACTGCATAAATAGCCATTTGGTATATAACAAAATAATTTGGATGAAAAAATACTATATGGACCACATTGTATGTAGTTGTTGGTAAAGTGAGTGCTCAAATGAAAAAGTTGAAAAAGGACACCCGAAGTGAAAATATAAGGATGGTAAACTTACATAAGCCTTAATTTTTTAATGAAACATTTGTTTACTTGATGAACTCATCTTATATTGTTCTTCAGAAGAGTGCCATTTTTCCTCTACATATTCCACAAGGTAGCAAGGGATGTTACTGAGATTTTTTTACTAAGTTTAGGAAAATTATCCTGCATGAAAAAGACTTGAAGTTTAGAGAGTAAATCAGATAGGATGAAATTGTGTCGGTCAGTAATAGTCCAGTGTGAGCATTAATTACAGTGATTCAGTCCCTAATGTACCCAATCCTAATTTGGTTTGTAGTTGACTCTACTGTATATACCTAATATGGTATAATAAATACCGAACACCCCTCCTTAATATGATGCACATATATATCATATGTGCGAAATTCACCACATATTGGAACCTTGGGAAAGAACGAGGCCTCTCCAATTGTCTCTCAACTATGCTTACTTTTTCTGCATTGTTATTTTCCTTTTCGATATCTGTGTATTTTTCCTTATTTCTTAACTGTCTCTGTTTAATTGTCATCGGATTGTAATCGTTCCTTGATGAATATATGGAAATCTGATTTCAGGCCAATATTTCCTTGTTATTTGTGGTGAAATCTGTATTTGACTTGTTGGTCCGTATCCGACCTCTAATAGCTTTAGTGAAAAAATGAACATGGTAATGGGATCCGATGGTCAATAATGCAGGTGATAATGGTGCTGCAAAAGAGTAACATGGTGGCCTCCTTTTTAATTTTGTTTAATTTTTTTCAGTCACTGGATAGAAATTATTGATGTGGTTGGAGTTTGAATTTTGTTTTTATAGCCTGGAAATTTAACCTTTTTGTATATGGTTACTGTACAATATAGCAGTGCATGGAATGAAATCACGTGTCTAAACTCCTCTAACACGACATGAAATAAAACTATTTTCTTCTATAACTGTATCATTTATATATTGTAGGTCTTAGTTATGCCTTCAGCTGTTGTGGGGACAGTACGCTCATTGGAGCGTGACTCTAATGCCTGCAAGGTTGCTAGAGCCGGAGATAACGTAGCTGTAACATTGCTAGGTGTAGATGGAAGTCATGTAATGGCAGGAGGTGTACTATGCCATCCTGACTTTCCTGTCACAGTTGCAAAGCATTTGGAGTTGAAAGTACTTCTCTTGGATGGTGCAAGTCCCTTATTGGTGGGCTCTCAGGTGCGTACGATATGTATGAGATATCCTTACAGTAGTTTATTATCCAATTTCTATTCATTGGGGGGAAAAAATTCAATTTTCTTTTTCTATACGTGCAGTTAGAGCTTCATATACACCATGCAAAGGAACCTGCTAGAGTTTCAAGAATATTGTCAGTACTTGATCCCAAGACTGGTAAGGTGACCAAAAAGTCCCCACGCTGTCTCACTGCAAAGCAAAGTGCAGTAATTGAGGTAAATAAACACTTTTTAAATGATCTTACCCGAATTTTTGTTCCTCTTCGATGCCACGGACACAAAACATGGAATGACTTTTATTGTCTCTGATTTCAGGTGATTTTGCACGAGACGGTCTGTGTAGTAGAGTTCTCTAGCTGTAAAGCTCTTGGAAGGGTGTCCTTAAGATCATTAGGAAGAACAATTGCTGTTGGACTTGTGACAAGAATTATTGAAGATAAAAATTAGTTTATGATATTCGTCATAAAAGATTAGATGATGATAACATGAGAATTTAATGGTATTTTCAGTAAACATCTTTGTTTGCCATCTAAGTCTAGAATTAGTTATGCTGGCAGACAACGGGCGGCTACGTGACTCTGTTGAGTTTCTCGGGTCAATATGTGAATTATGTAAGAGTAGTCAAGATTTTTTTTGTCACTATATATATGTATCATAGGTGAGCGTTCCTCTTCATTAGTCTGGAGTTCTACTATAGCAATCTAGTGGGATTAGAAGACAGAAAAATTATGTATCCGTTGGATGTAATTGCTTTTATTCTTTGATGCCTAGACTTCAGCATAGATTGATCTGCTTTAGAATAAACACTGCATCACTTGTTTTTATATTCGGGGCTTGCAAATCATGAAAAACTCCCGGTGTTGTCCTGGGGGAAGGCATTATTTTTCTACTTACGGTCTCTGGTTAAGGAATGTGGTCTGGGACCATCCTGTTGCTTGTAGAGAATCAATTAATGATCCAAAATTGGATCAAATAATGTCGGTGATTTTTTATTTTTGGTGAGTCTTTGGACCTATGTTGCGGTTCTTGGGGAGGAATCTTCTCGATCTAGTGGAGTCCGATGTGGCTCCCTAGTGGCCTAATGGGTTATGGGAAAGCGGGGAAATGAATTTTTCCATATCTGAATTTGACCTATGTTTTGGGTGTGAGAAGATTTTATTTATTCATTATTGATCAATCCTCATGTTAAGTTGCATAGAAGCTTGATTTACCTTAATGAAATATATAGTTTTTAATTATTGTGCTTGTAAACCAGAGAAGAGTAAATGAGTTATTTAGATGATTGACCGTTGCAAATTTGTAATTAAAAGTTATGAGTGCTCAAGATTTGTTTTTCTCTCCTTAAAATGAGATATGATTATTTTTCAAACTTTTTATTTTTTATTTAACTAATTAATTGTTCTTATTTTGTTTTATAATTTTCAATTAATTGTTTGTTCATTCTTATTGTGCTCTTTCCAACTTAGCTTCTCTTACTTGTTTCTTATTCTTGAAATTTTTTGAGTTTCTTAAAGCATTTCTATGCACAAATGTTTGCATATAATTTCTCACTCCTATAGAATATATTTTTTTTTTTTGTAGCATATTTATTTGCACTCTATAAAAAAAATGCTGGAATTATTTAGTTAAAAATTAGAGAATTGAGGAATCAATTATAAATCTTCTATTTTTCTGAGAGATTCCTAGGTCGGTTATGCAATGAATGCGTGTTTATTTTTTTGTAGCGCTTGTTATTTATCATGATAATGTTAAGTTTACTTTTTTTTATTTTTTGTTTTTAATTGTATTTCTAGCTTAACAATCTTTTATACTATCATCATTCTTCATGGTTGATCATTTAGTATTTGCAATGTATGATCCTTTACATTCTGGTATGCAATGCATGTAGAGTTTTAGATGAGTTAAAAAAAGAAAAAGGAAACATAAAAACCATGATATGTGATGCAAAGAATTAAAAGTACAAGCATGTAACACGTACCTCTCAAGAGTTATAGACTTCATATTTTTTGACGAAATCATGAATTAAGTGATTATAGTAAACTGTATTTATTAATAATTTCTTTTGAATAAGTGTATTTCTGACACTACTTTCGTAAATTACACATATTTAATATTAATTACAGTAATATAATAAACAGTGTCTATCAAAGAATTTCAAATAGAATCAAGTTTGTGTTTTTTAAGCTGCAATTTAAAAGATGCAAAAAGAATAAGATTTGTTTTTCCAGCATTGGTGGTTTAATAAAAAATAGAATAAAATGTTGAGCACAGAAATTTTAAACAAAAAAAGAAATTAGAATAAAAAGGATGTGAACTATAGGAGATTCATGTTTGATTCAGTATATATAATAGGTTTAAATGAATTATTACCAGCGTAAACATAAACACGCATTTAGGATTTATTCACAAGAAAAAAAATACTCTAAGACCGATATATCTCTTATGAGAATGCCTCCCTTTCTTTTAATAAAAAGGATTTTAATGAATGAAAGTATTGAAAAAAATTAAATTAAATTGGAATTGAATCAATTGATATATACAACTATGAACCAATACTTTAAAGATTAAATTGAAATTGTATTAGTGAAATTATAAACTAATTATGTACCCTCTAAGGTATTATATTTTTCAACTAATTCTGAATAAAGATTCAATTTTATTAGGTTGATTTAATCAAATTATGATCTATAAATATGTCTATTTTATTTTTTAAAAATCATTGTTATGAATATATTTCTAATTTTAACTATTTGAAAAAAATAAAATAAAATAAACAATTTCAATACACTTAAAATTATTTAAAAAAATTTACATCATCACCAGAAGGATTTAAATTAATTTAATTTTCATATATTTTTATTGTTATAGTCAATAGTTATTTTTAATAATGAATTATTATTAAGTAAAATTAATATTTAATATAAATATTAATATAAATAAATAAGAGTAAAATACGCTATTTAAATGTTTGAAAAGATAATACAATGTAAATTTTAAATTGTATTATTAATTGGGAGAATAGACATGCAGCTTAAGCCTGTCTAACTCAGCTGGCATAGTCTCTACATATTATGTGAGAAAGCACCTTATTTTTGTTCTCATGTTAAACTTGTTTTATTACATTTGGTGGTGGTGTTTGTATACACTATATGAGAAATTCTTTATACACACTTTTGTGCACTAAACCAATCAAACATTACATATTTTATACTTTAAAGTGATAATGTATTAATTGTTGATTTGCTTAATGCATAAGTGCATACACTACACAATATTCTCTCATCATATTAACTTTTTTGAGTGCTTTTCACTGAGTTTATGTGTTATGAATTATGATGCAGTTATTTTCTGAAGGGTCAAATCATGATGAGATAGATTTTGAGTTCTAGGGAAACCTTAGCGGAGAGCCCTACATAGTCCACACCAATGTGTACACTCAAGGCAGAGAACAACAATTCTACCTTTGGTTTGACCCAATAAAAAATTTCCACACCTATACTATTGTATGGAACCCTCAACGCATCATGTAAGAAACACATAACTTTTCTTGTCCATTAATGTTACATTATCAATTTCTCTCAATTTTTATTATGGATATCATTTTTCTTTATGAAATTATGTTTAGTAAAAAAGAAAACTTTCATGAAACCATCCATGTTCCATATTTAATGTATCATTGATGTTCTATGTTTCAATGTTTTGGCTAGTTTATTGGTAGATAACATCCCTATTAGAGTGTTCAACAACTATGAAGCCAGTGGAGTTCCATTTGCTAGCAACCAGCCCATGAGGTTATACTAAGTATATGGTGTGCTGATCAGTGGGCAACAAGAGGAGGACTTGTGAAAACAAATTGGTCTTTTGCTCCTTTCAGAACTTACTATAAGAACTTTGATGCCAAAGCTTGTGTTTGGTCCAAAGGCTCATCCTCATGTCCTTCAAATTCTTTTGCCTTGACTGATAATTATACTTGGCAAGCTCAAGATCTTGATGCTAATGGCAGAAGAAGTCTTAGATGGACGACCTCGTGAATGCAGGCTTTCTAGATTCTCTTAAGTTTTGATTGGATTCTTTTAAATTATAATTGATTTAATTTTAAATTTTGTTTATTTGTGTGTATCTAAAAATCAACCCAGATTTGGTTGAGTTTTAGTATTTTTACTTTTACTTGATTGAACTGAGAATTTAATCTTTATTTATTTGCTCATTTTACCTATTCCAATTACGGGTAAGAAAGTAAAATCAATAAAAGAAAGTGACCTCTAGTCGTTTTTAAGGTGTTTCGAGCAAGTTCCAGTCTTATTTTTTTGCAGCAAGTTCCAACCTTATGTTAACACAATGTTGCAATTTGAACCCTCCACCCATTTCGGCATTTTCAACTACGAGAGTGAAGCATAAGAGGTTGGTTGATTGGATATAAGGTGGTGGAAATGACACATACTGATCGTGAAAGATATGAGGCATAATCTCCAGTTTACTATGTTAGTTAGCTCCAATGAATTCAAAGGGGTATGTAATGGAAGTTATTTTGGTTTAGTGGATAACACTCCTTGTGCTCGCTCAAGAAAGCTTTGGTCTGCATTGTGGTATGTTCATGCAGAAAAAAGAATTCTATGAAGCTGTTGGAAACAACTTATGGGCCGTTTGCATAATGTTGTGAGGAAACACATATATGAGAATACTGAAAAAGGAACAGGATCCGTTTACAAATTTTTTGGAATTTTTTTACAAATTACACTATATTCTCCCGAGAGAACATAGTGTAGTTTGCAAAAGTTTGTATTCTCCCGAGAGACTATAGTATAGTTTGTAAACAAAAAAATTTGTAAATATAACCTGCCCCACTCAAAAATTGCAAAATAAGCAAAATAGCTGCAAGAATAGTGCAAAATTAAGTAAAAGAGGGAATAGGTGCTAGTATTTAGCGAATCTACCACATTGCTACCTTTGTAATTCTGGAAAGAATTGGGAAAGAAATAATTAGTAAAAGCAAGCACGCAAGGTAGGAAAGTTCAAGGGGTCACTATTTATAGCAAATTGATGTATAACAAATGATGGATCCTGATTACATCAAATAATGTACACAAAATTCAATATAATACCATATAAATTAAACGACTAGGACCAATTGGCTTCATTCCCTATTCCAAACTTCAGGTATGTTTATCCATAACTCCAATGCCTTCAAGTGACAACAAATCTTTCATGTGTTGCGCAAGAGGATTGAATCCTTGCAGCAGGCACCATTAATTTTTCCAAACCTAAAATTCATGAGAAGTTGTCAGCACAAATTTTCATAGATGAAATGGTGAGCACATCAAAACAGTAATGTCAGGGAAAAGAAAATCAAGGCCAGATTGTTGGCTTCAAAGTTTTTTTTTCATTTTTTTTTTGTATAGAAGAAAAAATTAATATAAAGCAAAGGGCAGAAAAAATGAGGATAAGAAATCCTTCAATGCAAAGAGATCAAAGCACATTTGGAAGGAAATAAAAAAGAATAAAAAATGCAGCAAGGCTGCCCAACCATTTCCAGAACACCAGAGATAGGCCATAAACACAACCCCATCCTAAATTTGTTGAGGGAAAATGAGACACATCACCCACTGTGAGCATTACGCTTCAATCAAATGCCTGAAGGACAGCATAAATTGCACATTGCCACAAGAATTTGGCCTCCTTTTTGCTAAGTCCCCTAAACTCACTAGTAGGAAACTGTTCTAGTGTAGGAGGGCACATCCAAAGCTAACCAAGGACCCTAAACAAAATGTTCCATGCTATTGGAACTGCTTCACAATGCAAAAACAAGGGCCCAATTGTTTCTGATAGCAGTTAATAGTGCCACAAGCCAACAGCAAAGGAGCTTCTTCTCACTTTTGCACGGCAGATTTCAAATCTCTAACATTTGTTTCAGTCCAAGAATGGACGAGCCGTATCCTTTCATTAGAGCTTCTTTCTTTGCAGTAGTGACCAGCCTGTAATCCGCTATGCCACCGTAACACTTTAGAAGGTGGCTACTTTGCGCTGCATTAAGGGGAATGTGAGGCCTACTGACTATCACCAAGTCATTTGTAATAATCCTATAGAGTATTGCCATCTAGACAAAAGACCTGCCCGCGAAGGAAGCTCTGGGGTTCCAAATCGGTTTATCAAGACAAATCTTTGATGATTATTAGAGGAATGAGTAAGAAATTAAATAAGTATTCATGAGAAAACACTGGAAATGAATCTGAGATCAAAATTCTGATCTCTTGATTGGTAGAAAGATGAAAAGAATAAAGTGAAATCAGAAGATTTTCTAGCTTGCTAGTTTTCTACCAATTAAGACCGTGAATGAGAAAATCCCAAGAATCCAAGACAAATGAGAATCTTGAAAAGAAAGCTTTTAATGCGTAAATTACGCAAAAGGCAAGGGAAAGCCGTTAAGAAAGAAACATTTCCCGTCTAAACATCCTCCAAAATCTGACGCAAGAATTCATCCATATGTTGAGAAACTATTGGTTTACATATTCTTGAGTTGAGAGAAACAAAGTAAGCAGTGTATGGCATATTCAAAGCAAGTAATGTCTATTTAACAACCAGTTTGTTATCTGTGCATTTATTTTCTGCATTCCACCTAAGATTACGAATGTTCACTACTTTAGGCATTAAATGAATCTCTACACATATTGGTCAGAACTTATAATCAGATGTCTTTTGGGGGAGCAAGGTGGAGCAGAGTTATCAATGGCAGCCAGAACAGCCACAATAGAAGCAGAGCGGGGCAAGGTAAGGGGCAAATCATAGTTCACTCACTCCTAACCACCAGAGTATGGTGTTTCAGTGTGGCAGTGCCACAAGCTACAATCACAACTTTCACAGCCAGAAATTGAGACTGCTGCGTGGCACAGATAGACTGTCACAATTGTAATCTCCCAACCGAAATTTCCCCAAATTCACATAATATCTTGTCATATATAATCCAATAGTAGGAGATATCAAATGGAAAAAATTAGGATTCATGTAAGGATAAAGCTTATGTAATATAACACAACCTTATATAATCAAAATTTCCTTCACCACCTTTATCCATTATGTAGCAAAGATAAAGAAAACCTATCAATCACTTTGCTAAGATCCATATATGTGAATTTCTCACATCACAAAAATTGAAGTAATTCCTCTACATAAAGACACGCATAGCAGAACAAATGCATATTGAAAATGGATTGGAAACCCACATCAGAAATGTTGGTAATAAACCCAATGGGGTCACACTGAAAGGTGATTATAGCGTGCACACACACAGAGAGAGAACAAGTTCAGAAATCAAAGAAGAGGCTTTATATGAAAATGAAAAGGGAAAAAAGTACTATTGTAACCAACAAAACAAAAACCCTATTACAATAGAACATGAGTGAGAAGGAGGAGGTTAAAAAAAAGGGTACCTTTTAAGCAGAAACAAAATGTTGAGGAGGTAGGTATGGAAAATGCCATGGCAAGAGTGAGTATTTCGTAAAGCCCCAGATTAACAAATTGGTGCAGAGAGTAATGGAAGTTAGAACCTGTGACTTATATTACAGTGAGAGACAGACAGAGAGGTTCTCTTTTTTTCCCGTATTCCGAGGTAATGTGTTTGGTTTGAAAATGAAGAGCCCCACCCTTTGTTTGGTTACTTTGTCTTGTGTTGTGTGTGTTTGGTTGTCCTTGTGTCTTATGGCGGCGTTGGGATGGTAATCGACATTATTTACGGAAAATTAAAGTGAGAATTACAATAATTAAATGATAAAATTGTAACATGGGAAGGTTATACTTATAATTTTTTTTGCAACCTCTTACGACCATATTTTATTACCGTTGATTTCCTTCAATCAACGGTTATCATTTATTATGAATTAATAATTAATTAATTAGTTTAATTTGCAATAATAATAACCGTAGATTGGCGGAAATCAACGGTGATAAGATATGGTTGTAAAAGGTTGTAAGTATAACCTTCTTATAAATATAACAAATATTTTTACAGCTACTTTAGAAAAAATTTATCTATAGCTACCCAAAAACTACGTCATTTTAATTAATAATAATATTTCTATAATTTTTTTATTTTTTTATCATATTCATCTTACTGAAACACCTTTCATTAATTCACCTAAAATTACGGAAACATCCTTCATTAATCAAAATGATGTAATTTTTGAATAGTGTAATAACCTTATCTAAAGTGCCTTTAGAAATATTTTTTTTCCTATATATATATATTTATGAATTTGATGTTTGTCCTTTTAAAGGATATAGAGTTATGTTATTTTTAATTGAGAGAAAGACACAAACAGTGAAAATCATTGAGAGAGAAAATGAGTAATTTTTTTAATTTAAATTTTAAATAAAAAATATTAATTTATATCTTTCTAACAAATATTTTTACCATATATAAATAAGGGGAAAGATAATGTGACAATTAAGTTGTGTTGCTACTAAGTGACTATCAATCAATCTCACCGTTAGATCGATTATCTTGATCCAACGGTTATATTTATTTTCATCTTTGTATGGTCATGATTCCCCATATTTAAAGTGAAAGCATTAAATATGAGAAATCATAACCATACAAAGGTGAAAATAAATATAAAGTATTAAATTTGGAAAATCATGACCATACAAAGAAGGAAATAAATATAACCGTTGGATCAAGATAATCGATCTAACGGTAAGATTGATTGGTAGTCACTTGGTAGTAACATAACTTTGATTGTCACAGTATCCTTTCCCTATAAATAAATACGTTCATTTAATATTATTTAATAATACTGCAATATTCACCGTCACAGCATAGAACTCGTGGCTTAAACTTCATAGATTCTTAAACCAAACGCATGAATCGAACAGAATCTAGGCGTTAAAATTAGCTGCTTTGAGTCAATTCATGCATTGTTTGGTATGTTTGAGTGGACTAAAAAGGAAAACAATATTCCATCACGTGGTTGGTAACTATTAAGCAATAAAGGGAAATGATATTTATTATAAAAAAAGGGAAATGATTTAGGTAAATAAATTTTGATGGGCCTCACCATGGTATATTTTTTATGTAATTTTTTTTTTTAATAAAACTAAGGTTTAATGTCACAAGTGAAATTCACATACTTTTATGTTAATGGGGTAAAAAATAGGGAAAAGTTCACCGATGCCCCTATGGTTTACTCCAGAATCAGTTATGTCTCTGTGATTTTTTTTATCACATATATCCCGTACTTTGTAAAAAATAAAGAACCACATGAGCTTATCTGATAAAAAAACATACCCTTTTACAAACCACAGGGACATATGTGATAAGAAAAAAATCACAGAGACATAAATGATTCTGGAGTAAACCACAGGGGTATTAGTGAACTTTACCCTAAAAAATATGCTAACTTCGGTGCTCCAATTTATGCGGAACCCATCTTATTTTAAATTGTTAAAATAATTTAAAATGTTATACGATGAAACTAGTTATATTACAGGAGGGAGGATATTGTTACTATCAAATTTTTCTACTACTAACTTACTACCTATCTAATCACCATTGAATCAAAGAGAGAGAATACTAAAAAGTTTTTGAAAAAAGAGAAAATGTTGATCCATTGGTGATTAGATAGGTAGTGAGTTAGTAGTAGAAAAATTTAGTAGTAAAAATATCCTTCATCATATTACAGAAGTCTATATAAAAACAAACTAATTTAAAATTAGAGTGGAGATATTCTTACTACTAGAAAAGTTTACTACCAACTCACTACCTCCATAATTACCATTGGATTAATATTTTCTCTTTCCTCAAATTTTTTTCAACATTCTCTCTCTTTGATCCAATGGTAATTATGAAGGTAGTGAGTTAATAGTGGATCTTTTTGATAGTTAGAATATCTCCCCTCTTAAAATTAATCTTTGGTTTTTAAAGATAATTTAAAACTGATTTAAATATTCAAAATCTTGGTCTCAATGAATTGACATATTGATTAACTTTTCTTTCTTAAAAAAATGTGATTCGTGTCATTTTGTCTTATTTAACTATTGCTTTTCAATGTAGCAAAAGAAAAGGGAATGTTAAGAATAAAAAGGAACAAGAGAGTGAAATAAAATTAAAAAAAGAAACGTAGAGTTGCCCTTTTACAATCTATTTTTATTTTAAATTCGTTTTGCATAAAAACTAGTTTTTCAATGTAAAAGGAAACTAGTTTTTCAAAATATGAGTGATGATAAATCGCCTCATATTAAAAAATAAACTTTACTGTTCCTATATCTATTGGGTTTCTAAATTGACAAACACTTCCCTAATAATTTACTTCCTGGACTAGTTTGTATAGTTTGAAACAACTTTGTTAGCTGATGCATTTGTCATTGACACCTCTTTTATTAATGGATTTTATAAGAGTTATGTTGTAGAAAAAATGACTGTGTTATGTTATAGAGATTCGTTTTGCGTGCCAGAATATTTTTTTTTTACTACGGGCCCCACAAAATGTTGTGTGTGTAGGAAAATTTTTCTGATCATGTTAAATGATAGATGATAAACCCTTTATTAATACAAAATTATTTGGGAAAAATATCTATCCTTTTAAATGATATAAGCTTATATCCTTTTAGATCCTAACCGTTGATTTCCGTTCATCAACGGTTATAAATTATTGGATTAAAATTATTAATTAATTAATAATAAATTTGCCCCATTAAGTTTCACCCAATAGATTATAACCGTTATGGACGGAAATCAACTGTTAAGATCTAAAAGGATATAAACTTATATCCTTTAAAATGACAGATGTATGAGTATGCATGCATAGTATAGGTCACGGGTGGTGGTTTTCATAATCAAATTTCTCCTTTAATAATTTGACAATATAGATGATCAAGTGATGATGAAAAAAAGAAGTTTATTTTAAGAGTGCATAAAAATTAATAGAAGGCCCACACCATTACTCCTCCCTTCCATATCACACGACCTTCTGTTCCTCAAAAATAAGACATCCCTCTCCAATCGACCTATAGGGCTACGTTGGGATGAACAAACATAAAATAAACATCATCAAAGACACAAGTACTACAATTAATAACAAAGGATAAAAGTAAAAATCGTGTCTGTGGCACAAAAGTGTGAAGTGTCACCTCTAAGAGAGGATAGACAACATGTAAATTACCCCACAGTTTTAACACCTTTTTCTTCTTTTCATTTTGTTAAAAAAGGAGGTAACATTTCCATCAATTCCACCATCCTCTCCACCCCTTTTGCTTATCCTCTTTAAACAAAGAAGTGTAAAAACCAAACATGGGAATGAATAGTACAAGATGAATAGAACCTAGTAAACTTCACCAGCCAAGTTGCTAGAGGGGATTCTTTGTCGTTTCTCCACATATCCAGAAGGAAACCATCCTGCTTTGCCATTGCATTCCCCTTCTGACCACCCTGATGGGCTCACCTGAATAAACATTTTGAACTTTGATAAACATGGAGACCCAGAAGATTAAATCTAATTAATCATGTAAACTTCATAATGACAGTGGTAGAACCAACAAATGATGACAGTATACAGGATAGAATGCATTGTTCATACTTCATACTGGAAATATCACTACACAATGGATACCATTTAAAAGTGCCGACCCAGTTCAAATACCCACTTCGTGAGTGTCTGGGGAAGGGAATACTATAGGCAGTCAGCAAGCTTACCGCTGAGCCAAGCCAACCCTTCACACACACACTTGCACACTTGCACGAGGCATCTAGTTTTATAGAACACGGAAATTCAAGACAGGAAAAAGATCCCAAATACTCATTTTAATGCAGGGAGGACCATCATTGGAAATACATGACAACTTTGAGAATGCAAGAGAATTGAGTCTTAATACGTTTATAAAAGGATCTTAACGAGTCTTTCTGCACTTCATTTTCCCTTATTTCCCTCAAGAGAACCATAAACCACAGCAACTAAATTGAACTTCTCTACTATATCATTACATTTCTTTCGAAACAAATCTTTAAAAGACATACATGCTAAGGGAACAATTTTCCCGATTTAATATTATTTCAGCAGTATTGAACTCAGATTTGCAGGCAATATCATTGATTTAAAAGTAGTCAACATAAAAGGAAAGTATTTTAGCTAAATGTAAATGGTTCCTGAGAGAATAAGATGAAAACACACCTTTCGCACGACAACATAGTCACCCTTTGAAAAGCTCAGTTCCTTTTCTGATTCAGCACTAAAGGGATGCATTGCCTGCAAGAGATGTTCCAAAGATCAGTTGAAGATGAAATAAATTACACAGCTTTTTGTTCATAAGACCTAATTCACATGGTCAGAGTCAGACCATATGATTCCACATTATAATATCATGAATCAGTTTGATTCCTAGTCTAAGCAATTCAGACAGCCTACTGATAGGGAGATTGGCTGCAATCATGAAAAACACATGATTAATATTACCTTCCCACCCTTACTTGATCTAGTTAGGTAAATAGAATAAGCTTTCTAGATATTACTCACACCTAGGTGAGGAACTAGCCTTAAGAACTCTTGTGCATAAATCCTAACTAACAACTATCAAAATATCTAATAGGTAAACCCTGATTTGTTGAAAGGATGCTACTTTGTTTTAGAGTAAACCCTTTGAAAGATTTTTGAAAAAATCAGTTTAATCATCAAAAGATTACGAATAATCAATATGGTCCTCGAAAGATTAGAGACATCAAAGTAGTCTAAATGATAATTTTTGGTCATCGAATGACATCAATTAGGTCCCAAAAAACAACAACTTTTGAACAATTTTGATGTCAAAAAACTCTCATTCAAGGACCAAATTGATGTTCAGACAACCAAAATGGGGGTTTAGTTTTACTCTTGGTTTATGATATGACTTTTTATTAAATTGTTATCAATATTAAACAATCTAGTTTCTGTTTAATTAATGTAATCATAAGTTAGTAAAATTCCTCATGGTGAGATGATAGAGTTGTATGACTGGAGTAATTAATCAGTATGTATGTATGCAAATTAAGCAATGAAAAATACAAAGGAATGAAATTAAGAAAAGAAATTTGTAATTTTTTTTTTTTTTTTTTGTCAAATTCAGAAAATAATAGTAACCAAGGGAAAGATTAGGAATGTGATACATACTTCAGCCAAGAAATACATTGTTTTCTCTGAGCCATTCTCAGACATAACCACTGGAGGGGCAGATTCTTTCTTCTGTCTGTCTGAGACCATCTGAGGAAAAGTTCCAATGAGATGAAAATTTATTGATATTAAGAGAATGAACATAATTCATAGAAACAAACAAGAAGAAAAATATATTGACTAATTATAAAAAACTCAAAACTTCAGGACAGTTGGTTCTTACTTCAGCTTCGATTTCACCAAGAATAGCTGCAACTCTTTGATGAAAAGTCTTTTCTCCTTCAACCTAAAAAATTGTAAGCACACTCTTTTAAAAGAAAATCTGAAATACTTACAGGTTTAGCATAAGTTGAGATAAAAAAATCATATGTATCATACATACCATTGCAACAAGCCTTTGAAAAGTCAGTCTCTGCTGTTGTGCATCAACAGCAGCCAATGCAGCTGCAGCTTCTTTACCCAGAACTGCCATGTTTGCTCTCAGCTCCTGCATCTTTGTTTCTGCAGCATGCAGTTTGGCAACCTGTTCAGCAGTTGGAGATTCCCTAACCCGTGCATGTCTTCTAGAAATCTCCACCCCCTGATTGAATTTTTAAAACCAATACGAGATATAAGATTAAGAAGAAATAAGCAAGAACACCAAACACGAAAGCGAATGTTATAGCAGAACCATGACCCAAAAAGCACGGTATTAGAATATAATGATTCTTAAGATTTTGGGAGTCTTATTAGGTTAGGAGTGACACTGAACTCATTCTAGTTGTATACTTGTATTGCATTAGTAGTTGACCTAGAATATTAGTAAAAACGGGTGATATGTTAATATTTTCTATTTCAAATAATCACAGCTTAAATCACATCACATTATTCTGAGTCCACCTATTTCCATCTTTTCCTTGTTTGTCATTTTGACATGGTATGCAAAATCATCCACCATCACTTAGTCCACTGTTTTCTGCTATGCAAAATGTTAAAGCATGACCATGATCTAAAAAGCATAGTATTAGGATATTATAATTACTATTGTTTTAGGAGTATCATCGGTCTAAGCTAGAACTAGTTGTATCACACATAGGGGTGTAAATGGGCCGGGTTAAGCCAGACTTTGGTTTTGATAGCCTAAGCCTATGTCCCCTATGTAAAACATTTAGAGCCTATACTGGCCTATTAGTCCATTAAAGACTTGATTTATAACTTTGGCCTAACCTATTATAAAAAACTAAAAAGTCGGCCAGTAAGGCTTATCAAGTTGCAAACTATAGTTTATAGGCCCAAACCAAACTAAAATATAAAAGATAAAATTTCTTATTCACAAAGATCACATAAAATAATATTTTCATTAACAATATATGAAATAATGTTCATAAAGATCACATTAAAATTTCATATATGTATATATACATATAATTTGCACTTTCTTTACTAATTTAATTTAATATTATATTTTAAATTTTAAATAAATATATTTTTTTTAAATTAGTGTTACAAATCATGATCTCAGAATATGTCTTTAAGTGAACAATATATATCATAAATATGTTATATTATTAAAAAAAAATTAAAAGGCTAACTTGAAGGCTTTTAGGCATGATTTTTTAAAGTGAGCCTATGTCCTAATTTTAAATGGACTTTTCTAAAAGCCAAAATCTACTTTATTTAGAAAATAGAGCAATCCAGGTCAGCCTAAGGTAGGCCAGACTGTAAGCCCTGATAGGCCGTCTGATTCATTTACACCCCTAATTACACATTTACTCTAATACTTGACCTATACAATAACTAAAAATAGTGAGTTCCAATTGTGATAAAGTTACTAGTTGATCCAAATCTAGATATTGATAATCCAATCCAAACTTGGACTTACATGTGTCTCTGCTTCTTGTCTCATCCGACTATACCGTTGAGCAAGATGGCGAGCATCCTCCAAAGGTACACCATTGATCATTTGTCTCAAAGGATCCAAAACCTGGAAATTGAAACCATTGGATTTGTGTTTCTCTCCTTTTCAAAAATAATGTGAATGATATTGACTTCCTTGAGGATTTCAAATGTTACATAGACTTCCTCCATAGTATCAAAACATATAAATGTTCCTTATATTGGATTTTCACCCGTGCTGAAGTGTATCAGGAGTAGCATACATGTTTGATAAAAATAAAAATAGGGGGGCTATGTATAGGTTTTCAAAGTAAGAGGTCAATGTAATATTTCAAAACCTTAAGAGATATCAGTATAATTTACTCTAAAATAAAATGTTTTTGTAAAAGCAAATTGGCAATTCTATCTTCAAAACTAGCTGCTGTGTAGCATGTTCTATTTAATACTCCAAGCTAATCTAGAGATCCAGAACAGAGTATTTTAAACATTAGTATTTTATTGACCTAAATTTCACACTGAAAAGGTAATGCAAAGTAATACTGAAATGGTAATCCTCATGTATGTCATATGCAAACAGCAACAGAACATGGCTATTTATGAATTAGATATCTAAATGAAGCCACATGAGAAGGTAAGGAAACAGTGAAACACTATAAGCTAAAAAGGATAGTTAAAATAGAACACGGAAATTTTACATTCCTCTGTGGCTTGTTGAAAAGATTTTTTCACAGCTTCATCTTTCAAGCATCAATTCCTTATCATCTTTGTAAACAAGTACTTAGTCAGCAAACCAATCACTTGATAATTGTCACACAAAATATGGTCATTGAGGGACTTCGTTTTGCTTTATCTTCCAAAACCAAAAACAGCCTGGCAGTGATCGCTTATAAAAAATGCCGTATAATTTGTAGTATTATGTGGTGAATATCAACTGACAACTCTAAAACCAAGTCATTCTGTATCTGGAAATAGTATTTTATGAAATCACAAGTTCAACTTTCGAGACTAGAGTAAAACAACTGAAATACCGGGGAAAAGGCGGTGATATGTAACACTAGTGCACAGCTAGGCATACTCATATAAATTCTAGGAGATTAAACTAATAGATTCTTGTGTTGAACTTGCATTAAAACTTATACACCTGGACAACATATGAAAAGTCAACCTGGGAGGACAAAAGCCGATTTAATTCTTCGTGCTCCTTTTCTACATGTTTGCAAGCATCACCATATACTGATGCAGCCTTAGCCAATATGTTGTCACTGTTGTTCTCTGCTCCATATCTACAGCAATCCTCAGAAAGTTTTGTACCTGTCTACCATGGGTTTTGTTGATGAGGATTTACTCACAAATTGTAAGTCAATAAACAAAACTGGATGTAGTTCTAATTCCAAAACACATGCTATCATATACTGAATTTGCAGGAAAAAAGAAACAAAAACTAATTTTCACCTGCTTCAATATGCTTAAAACCTATGGCTGTAAATATTTCTGCTGCTTTAACAATTTCTTTTTGGAAATCCTGGATCAGAAGACAGTTTCAAGCACATCAATAAACAGAACCAACAGAAAAAGGCAACTCATTGAAGATAAAATTTCTTTTACAAAATTGTTTACAATAACTCCCAATACAAGTATGGTTCAGAAAGGTTACAGAGTCCTGTTAAGAACTTCCCCCTTCAAATTATATGGTCCCTCCCTCTCTCACTACCTTACTTAAGGTTATGCTTCTTGATAGACCTCTCATAACTAAGATGTATTCCAGGAGAAACAAAGTCAGATGCAGGATACCAATGCTTAGGGGTAAAGAGGGAAGCAATGAGGAAATCATTGGGGATAAACACCCCCTCTCCCCACCTTTTTAAAACCGGTATATACACTGCCAGAGCCTAGCTTGACTAAAAATGGATTTAGAAGTTGTTATTAAAACTATGTAAAAAGAAATGTTAGTCCATAAATCTGACAGCCACAATAATGTTATACACCATGTAATAATAGACTTCCAAAATATAAATATAACATACTATTTTGAGTATATGAAGTGGGAAATTCTTTGTTGCTCAAACATAGCAAAAGCTAATGATTAATCTAAACATGAACAGAAAATGTCTACCTTCCCTGCACGGGTGGCCCTGTACAGCTTTTCCAGTTGTTGATGTCTCTGCATTTCAACCTCATCAATGACCACAACATCTGAGCTCTCATAACCACTACTGCTGAATTGCTTTATTACAGCTTGAAACTGCAAAATAGTATCAAATTATAGCTGTAAATCTAAACTAGTAGGAAAACGTAGTATTTAGAGAGGGAGGAAAGAAAACATTAAGTAGGAGCACATGATCCACAAGAATGTCGCCAAACTCAACCCTAAAAAATAACAATTTAGTTAAAGATAACACCTTACTAAAGAAAATGAGAGCATCTTGCTGAACCCAAATTCCACTCAGACAGCATCAATCAAAACAAACCCATTTTCAAATGCATTTCAGGACAATGAAAACGAGAATTAAAATGTCAAAACACATAATCAATTTCTGAAAATATCACCTACCCAGATGCGAATTTGAGAAGAAAATCATGGAACTTAAAGTCACAAAACAGAAAAAGCGAAACTTGAAAAATGGGTCAGCAAGGGAACCCGAACCTGTTGTTGTTTGGCAACTTGCTCTCTTAGCTTGGTGGCTTGTTTCCTCAAAGCGTCCATGGCATGCGCTTATGCTTTCTATTCTCTCAGTCACAAGCCAACAAACAAAGTACCAAATCAGATCCAATGTTATATGAGAAAGAAGGGAGAACCTCAATCAAAGGTTGTCAACTTATGCTGTTCCACTCTTTTCCATATCAAAACATCAAAATTCCGGAAGTCAAAATAAAGATGAAATGTATGATCTGGTCCTCAATATTTTTTGACCAAATTAATAATAATAATAATAATTTATCGGAGTGTAACGAGAGGGTTATTGTCTATGAAGCACCGACACTTCAAAGATCTTGACGTATCGTGTCCGACACTTCCCGACACTCTCCGACACTTCGACACTCTCCGACACTCCAACACACATTGTAGAAATTCAAAAATTGGTTCAAAGGTTGCATTGCGTTGCGTTTTTTAGTTCTAACTAATAGATTCGTTGGATTACGATTATAATTTTATTGAGTTTAATATAAATATTTTGGATATCTTATGTTTCTTTGCAAAATGGATGGGTCTTATAAGTTTAACTTCATTTTTTTGTTAAATTGTTGAATATTAAATATAATATACATTACATAAATAAAAAATATTATTTAATATCACAACGTGTCCTAACGTGTCAAAATCTAACAATTTTTAGAATTAACGTGTCGTATCGTGTCGTGTCACGTGTCCTGTGTCGGTATGGATGCTATATATGTTGTTGTTACATGATTTAATTATTTAACACACCGATCTAGTTGAAAACTTCTGCTACAAATTTTAAAATTATAGTAATAGTAACTTATTTGAAAATTCAATGGGACCTATGAAGTATTTTAAACTTGTTATATTTTATATAAATTTAAGTGAAAAATAGTAAAATAAAAATGTATCTCTTTAATATGTTGCGGTTGCAGTTAATAAATTACACTTAAAATACCACAACCATTCACGGGAGGAGGAGGAAGAGGAGGATATTCTTACTATCAAAATTTTTCACTACCAACTTACTACCTATCTAATTACATTTGGATCAATATTTTTTCTCTCTTCATAAACTTTTTAGCATTCTCTCTCCTTGATTCAATGATGATTATACTGATAGTAAGTTGGTAGTAGAAAATTTTGGTAATAATAACACCCTACCTCTTACATGATAGCAATTAAGTGCACGTTTGAATTTTTTTAAATAAAAAAGAAAAATATTTATCTTTTTAAATGATATAATTTTGTGTCATCTTGGATCTTAATCTTGGATCTTAATCATTGATTTCCGTCGTTAGAATTTATTGAATCAAATTTATTAATTAATTAATAATTCATAATAAAATCCAATAAATCATAACCGTTGATCGACGAAAATCAATAATTAAATCTAAAATGACATAAACTTATATGTTTTAAAAGAATAAATATTTTCCCAATAAAAAAACACTTACATCATTGATCTGAGTAAAAGTTTGTAATTTTATGCCAACCACAATTTTTGAGATTATATGTGATAACAAAATTTTATAACTTAGGCTTTTACTCGTGATGGAAACATCTGAAGCTCCTGGATTTTGCATTTACCAAAAGCAAAACTGGTTTTCGTCTCACATTAAAGAACAGAACAAATTGAGTTGGGTCTTCAAGTTCTGACGTCAAAAAATATTTTGAGAAATGTGGATTAACGTAAATACAAATTAATGAGGTAATATATTTTTCAATAAAAAATTAAATATTACTTTTTACAGTATAGTATAGTATAAATCACATTTTTAAGATGAATTTAAATATATAAAGTTTGTATTTACACGGAACAAAATCTTTTGATAATAAATTATATAACATGAAAAAGCTTTTTAAAATTAAGAAAAGGATCTTTTACATTTTACATCATTATTTACTCAATTTAAAAGATTTTTTTCCTTAAAATTATATTACGCTTGCAATAGGTGTTCAACTATATAGAAATTTAATTAGTTAAATCCGGTCAAAATAAACAAATTAATTAATAAAAAAGAAAAAGAAAAATGTAATTTTAATTTTAATTTTTATTATTGTAAAAAAATTATATATTCTTATTCATATTTCACAGAATTGATTTAAAAATAATAAAGATTACTCATAATTGAATGATATTACAAGCCATTAATGGACTAATTAGAAATTTGAGTAGTTTACAATGAAAGTATTTTAACAAAATAATACTCTTTTCCATATTTACATTTCAATTCTATGTTATGTTTGGCAGAAACGATCCACTTACCACGAAGAAAAAAAATTATCATTCTTACAACCAATTTAATCATCATTGATTTTCATTACACTTATTAATTAATTATTAATTTTTAATAAATTATAATTGTTAGATTAATGGAAATCAATGGTGATTAAATTAATTGTAAGAATAATAAACCTTTTTGATGATGAGTGGATCGCTGTATTTGAAACTTTTTCATAGTTTGAAGTTTTTTTTTTTTTTTTTTTTGATAACACATAGTTTGAAGCTTTTAAGTGTTAAAATAGATGAGGATATTTTTATTATCAAAATTTTTTACTATTAACTTACCACCTATTTAATCACTATTGAATCAATAAGAGAAAATGCTACAAAATTTAAAAAAATAAATAAATATTTATCTAGTAGTGATTAGATAGTTAGTGAGTTTGTAATAAAAAGATGGGTTTTATATGTATCATGTTAAATGAGAATTGAAATCTCATGTTGTAGAGATAAAAAGCATGTGAAATCCATTATTAAAAAAAATAAATATAGGATCCAGTCGATATGAAAATCAAAGGGTGTAGAAAATTTTAAATTATCATATTAAATAAAAAATATAAAACTCTATAAAGATTTGGTAGTAAAAATATACGTGTATTAACAATATGACACAATGTCATCCTTTTCACTTGCAAATTAGGTCTCTTAGCTTATATCAAAAAAAATTAGGTCTCTTAGCTGTCTCACTGTCACTGAATATACTCAGAACACGAAGGAAGCATATCTATGACTATGAGCTGGTGAAGGAGATGCACTCTCTTTTTCAATGACCCATTAGCTGTTATTTTCACTGTGAAAATCTCTTTGTAAATTTGAGTCACTGTCTATGTTCCAAGTTTATACCTTTATTGTCCCCACTCCAAAAGTTAAAGAGGATTGAGGCACTGAGGGAACAGAGTGGTAACACCCCACCATCTGTGGCTCCTATTTCACTTTCTATCTAACTCCAAATCCAATCATGCCTTCAGGTGCTAAGAAGAGAAAAGCTGTCAAGAGAAAAAAGGAAAAGGAAAAGGAAAGTAACATCAACCCATCAACCAATAACCCTCAAGGTACTTGACCCTATATGCTATATGTATTAGGGTTTTGTAAGAGTTATGTTATAGGAAAAATGATTCTGTTATGTTATAGAGATTCGTTTTGCGTGCTAGAATTTTTTTTTTCATTTGCTGTGCGCCCCACAAAATATTGTGTGTAGGAAATTTTGTGTGGTTATGTGACATGATAGATGATAAACCCTATGTATTATATATATTTGGTCCACAGCTTTATCAATGCATGTGCAATTAACTGGCAATTAATCATAGATGGGTCCTTTTCAATTAAATTATAGATTATATCTGTTTTTCTTTTTTTTTGTGGGGGGGTCTTTTTGGTCAATTTGGGTAGATGGGTATGTATTCATTATTCTTCATTTGCAAGAATTTGATTGGGTTTTTTTGGGGGAATATGCAGCTTTGGTTGATTGTATTTGGGGTAGTTGTGTAACTTGGGTATATGTTATTTTGGTTGGTTTGCTTGAGAATAGTTTGATTGATTTATATAACAAATGTTAGGAAATGATGACCTGAAGTATCAAGATGAGAAAGGCAGTGATGGTGGTGAGGCTAGTTCGCCTGCATATGATGATCATGATGGGAGTAAAGAAGTGGAAGAGAGAGACCCATCAGCTGCTCAACCATATGCTTCTGATGCCAAGTCCATGGAAGAAGTTCCTAGTGATGTTAAGATTGACAATGTGTTTGGAGGAAAGGAGGATAGTGTTGTTATGATAGAGAGAGATTTGAAATCCGAGGAGAGTTCTGAGAGCAAAAATGTATGTTTGGAGCACATTGAGACTGCCAAGGAATCATGTTATGGGAATGGTGCTTCAAATGGTGAATCCCTTAATGAGAAAAACTCAAAGGATGAGAATTATAATTCATTTGAAGAGGCAATTGCATGTCATGAGTTGGTTAAATCCATTGATTCTTCACCTTCCGAAATGACTTTGATTACTAAAAATGCACCAGTTGTGGAGACTGATGATTCAGCTGCTGAATCTTCTGTTAATTCAGTTATGGCTTCTGTGTCTGAGGTAGAAAACAGTGATACTGGAAGTGTATTACTAGAGAAGTCTGTAGTCCCTCCTGTAGAAGTGACCAATCACACTATGAAGATAAATGAGGATAATGTATATCCCTTAACCGATGAGAATGCTACAACATCAAGTTTGGAGGAACCTAAGCGTAAGGAATATGATAGTAAAGTGTTAGCTTCATTGTCTGATACTCCAGAATGCTCTGAAAATCAGGTTTTGCATTTTCATGTACACAAGTTTCATTCACACAATTATGGTCTGTGAATTTTTTTGTTAAAAAATCATTTTAAATCTATTTTTGCTTTCTGAATTGTTATGCAGCCTCATGTAGCATCAGCTCCACATATGGTGCAAAAGACCTCATGGTTGAGTTGCTGTGGATTGTTTGAAGTTCTGTCAGGTTCTAATAGATAATTGTGTAAAATCATATTTGCTGGAATTCCCTTCCAACTCAAAAGGTTGTACTTGCTGAAACACACATGCTCCCCTCCCGTGTGCTTGCTGGAATTGTCCTTCTTTGTTATTTGGTTTGTCTTGTCAGGGTCATGGTATAAAGATTTTATTTTTAGAGTAAACACCCTTTTTGGTCCTTGGCAATATTCACGAAATCCTTTTTAGTCTCTGGCAATAAAAAAGGACCAAATTGGTCCCTCAAATAATGAAAAAATGACCAAGGAGTACTTATTACAATTGACAGAAGGACTAAAGTGGCCCTTTTTTTATAATTTTAGGGACCAATTTGATCCTTTTTTATTATCAGGGGCTAAAAAAGATTTCGTAGACATTGTCAGGACCAAAAAGAGTGTTTATTCTTATTTTTATTTTTTTCATGTGTTTTTGGCTCTTCAGACAGTCCTGCGTTGATAATGAGGTGTAATTTCATCCATGGATAACGACTGAAGATTTCATAATAACTTTGTAAGTGGATTGCATTCTACGAAACTTCTCACAACTTTATACCGAAGTAAAGATCAAAGAGTCTTTCAGAAACAATCAAAAAGGCTACTTAACTTTGTATACATGGTCTGTGTGGACAAATATTTGGATTCTATTATGCACCATTTTCTTTAAAGACTCTTAAATGCTTATAAAGATGATGCAACTAGCTGCTCTTCTCACCCTTAGTGCAGTTTATGAAGTTTGCCACGATCAATGCTTACAGCGTATTGAAGAAAGAAAAAGAAATAGAGATATTCATATAGATAATGTTCTTCTTTATCGATTTTGTACATGACTTGTTCCTATGTCATACAAAACCAATCATTCAAATCACACCACAATCTGCTAATTCTCCATTGACGTTTGTAGATTTGTAGTCTTGCTTTGGAAATACAGAAAAAAAAAATAGATGAATCAAAAGAGGTAAGCAAAAGTAAAATAAAAGAGAAAAAAAAAAATATAAGCACACAACAACAACAAAAAGAAGAAGAAGAAAATCCCTCAACTTTCAAGGCTATCTCCTATACGCAGCAGCACCATGAATCGCAGCTAAGAAGAAAAGCTGTGTAGCAGAAAGGATAGTTAGAAAAGTCTCCATTTTTCTCTGCAAAATTGGACATTTCAGAGCTCTTGTAAAGAGGAAGGTCTAGCAGTAAAAAATGTAGAGTACAAGTTAGTAAATGAATTTTCCTGTCTTACCAGGTGGGCAATTCTGATTTGAAGCATAATCTCTTTTGCGAGCAAAGCTGCAGAAATTAAATTCTAGTTAGATCAGTAAAATCGTACAACATAATATGGTATATTCGTACAAACGAATGTATGTCATTTTCCCTTCTTTTTAGGTGGGAGTGGGGGTGCATGTAGCATACAGATTATAGAGCATAGATTACCCCCATGGCCAGGAGTGTAAGAATCCAAGCAATGGTAGCAACTGAAGCTGCAGATAGCAAGCTCTCAGCAGTCTATAAACTTATGATTGATTCCTGAAATGGCAAGGGACATTTGGTACATGAGAGATTTTTTTTAACCAGGTAAATGTAAAAACGGTAGGAAAGTAAGTTTGGTAGGAAAGTTTTAACAAAGTTGTTTGGTTGATCAAAATATTACCAGAGAAGTTAAGTTAAATTACGTGAGTCTATGTTTGGTTGTTGGAAGTAAAATATAGATGGGAAAATTGGTATAAATGACGAAAATAACCTTTATTTAAATTTTTTAATGTTACAAAGATGATGGGGTAATTGAGCGTTACTTTGCTCAGTACTAAGACGGGGTAGTTTTGTCAATCTCTTTAATCCACTTTTTTCCATTTAGCTATGCTTATTGAAATACCACATTCAAAGAGGTCAAATGACATAATAGTTTTCTTGCTTTTTTGCACGGTTTTGTCAATGGCTGGGCAACCGTGTTTCATGGGTATATTTGTGGTTCTCTTGTACCAAAAGAAGACAACTCACAATGCCACTCATGGATGACCGGAGAAATTCACATATAACCTTAACCAAACAGCCCCTAAATCTCTAATCCAATGACCAGGAAATCGATGAAAGAACTTTGGGGCTTTTTTCTTACAAGGCTGCTAGTTAGCTCAAAAGCTCCTTGCTGGTTTGTAAAGATGATGCTTCATACTTCAAATTCAAGGCAAGAGCAAATGTGCCAGATTCTTGCCTCTTATTTTTAAAGTTTGTTAAACTACAATGGGAGTAAATGCGCTTTTTAACATTATTTATAATGATTATATTATTTAAGAGGATTATAACCATTCATAAACAAATTTTTTTTTTTGATAAAAAAGGAGGGCCTAGCCCAGAAACACTACAAAGACAACTGATTCAGGTCTACAGACAAATGGTCAACAACCAAACTAAAACAAAAAAGGTTCCAAAAAGGAACTGAACTCATAGGGGGAGAGGAAAAAATCCTCAACTCTCCCTCCTTGCAACTCAAGCCTAACTTAGCTAAAGAGTCAGCAACCTCGTTCTTTTCTCTAGGAAAATAATTCACAAGAACCTGATCAAAACCTGCAGCTGTGATTTTAATCAGAGCAATCAAGCTAGCCAGCCCACAAGCATCAATATCAGACCCGAGACAAGAGATGGCTTCTTTACTATCACAGCCAATCCACACTCTGGTTATCGCTAAACTAGCAGCCAGCTTCAGACCATGCAGAATACCTCTAAGCTCGGCTTCCAAAGGAGAGCAAGGACCTATATGATAAGAGAAGCCACTGATCCAGCTTCCTTTCGGTGAACAGACCACCCCACCACAAGCACCAATGCTGTCCGGTTGCTGCACAGCTCCATCAACAAAAAGCATAACATCAATGGGAGCCCCTCCCAGGCAAATCTTCCCAAAATGAACAGGATTATCAGGACCAAGAGCAAAAGGATCTATATTTCCATTTCTCTTCATACCTGTCAAAAAATGAAGAATTTTCTTGATTGGATCCTGAGGTCTAGAAAAAACAGGATCATGAATAATGGAATTTCTCCATTGCCACAGATACCAACAAGTAACAAAATAAATTTCCTTCCAAGAATTCCAAAGCTGTGATTTAAAAGGCTTAAAAAGATTAGCTCTAAACCACCCCCTCCCATTCAAAGATAGGAAAGCAACAGGAATAAAGCCTCCAAACCACCTTCCCCAAATGCTCCTGGCCACTGTACAATCTCTGAGAATGTGCATTAAAGTTTCTTGTTCCAGCCCACAAGAGGGACAACCACTCTCCCCACCACCCCAGTGGCAAGTAATGCTCCTCACAGGAAGCTTATTAAGGCAAGCTAACCATAAAAAAACAGCAATTCTGAAAGGACCTCTCCACTTCCAAATAGCTGCCCATAAAGAGTCCTTAATAGGCTGGGACCTCAGTAAATGATTATAAGCATTTTTAACAATTGATTTACCTGGGCTAATCACTTTCCAGTTAAGCCAATCACCAAGATTCCCAGGACTAGGGGGAGGAATATTGCTCAATCTAATGCAAGCTGCAGCATCCAAGAATTGATCCAAATACTCCCAGTTCCAATCATCAGTATTGGAGTCCACCATATCCCAAACTTTGAGATCCAGGTCAGACATAGGAGGTTTAATGAGAGCTAAATCAAAAAGAGGGTTCGGCCAACCACCCCAACGATCCAGCCAGAAGTTCACTGTCTTGCCATCCAAAACCACCCACTCCAAGTGATGAAGAATCTTAGAGTGAGCTAAACATATGTTTTTCCACAGAGAAGAGTCACAAGGCTTAGCAATAAGGCTACGGTAAGGATCATGATTTCTACCATACTTTCCAATAAGCACCCTCCCCCAAAGGCTATCTTGACCAGATAAAAGATTCCAGGCTAGCTTCTGGATAAAAGCCTCATTTTGAATCCTGAGATCAATAATACCAAGACCACCACACTCCTTAGGGTGGCACATGATCTCCCAGCACACATAATGGGCCCTTTTTTTGGTCTCCGTATCTCCCCAGATAAAATTCCTTTGAAGCCTCTCAATTTCCTGGCAAACATGCAAAGGAATAATATTATTTTGCATATGAAAACTCGGTATAGCAGAGATAACACTTTTTGCAAGAGTAATTCTGCCTGCCAAAGATAGGCATTTAGACTTCCACCCTTGAAGTTTATTCTGGACCCTAGAGATAACCTCAGCATAATGGTCCTTTTTAATTCTGCCATGCCTCATCATAGACCCCAAGTATCTCCCCAAATTATCAACCTTCTTGAAACCACTGGCAACAGTAATAGCCCTCCTGACATCCTGAGGGGTATTCTTCGAAAAATAAATACAAGATTTCTCTATGCTAATACTTTGACCAGACATCAAAGAGAACTTATCCAGGCACTCAGTGATACAACTAAGTTGATTCAAAGAAGATTCAGCAAAAATGATGATATCATCAGCAAACATAATATGAGACAAAGGAGGACCAGACTTACCCACTTTAATTGGTCTCCAATTACCATTCTCCACTTCATCCCGGATTAAGTGAGAGAGCTTTTCCATACAAAGGATAAAAAGATAAGGAGATATAGGGTCCCCTTGTCTAATTCCCCTTTGAGAGTGAAAACTGGGAGTTCTAGCCCCATTCCAGAGAACTTCAAGGACTGGACTCGAAACACAACCCATTATAGCATCAATTAACTCACCAGGGAACTTCAAGTCAGTTAAAACAGATTTGATAAAACTCCAACTAAGCTTGTCATAAGCTTTTTCCAGATCAATTTTAATAGATAAGAAACTCTTCTTTCCCTTCATTCTATGCATAGAATGTATGAGTTCCTGAACAATAATAATATTGTCCTGGATATTCCTTTTGGGCACAAAGCTGGCCTGATTAGGGGAAATAATCTCCATAAGAAGAGGCTTGATCCTATTTGCCAGAATCTTGCTAAGGCCTTTGTAGATAGTATTGCATAAAGCTATAGGCCTGAATTGCTTCATCAAGCAAGGTCTCTCCACCTTGGGAATCAGCACAATCAGAGTGTGATTAATCTTACCAATTTGATCAGGATTCTGCAAGAAGAACTGCATACTGCTGAAAACTTGCTCCTGGAGGATCTCCCAATTTCTTTGAAAGAATAAGGCAGGAAACCCATCAACACCAGGAGCTTTAAGGGCAGGCATTTGGAAAAAAGCTCTCCTAACCTCCTCAACCGAGAGCTTCTCAGACAGATTTCTGAGATGATCCCCATGTAAAACAGGCCAAGTATTACTAGTATGGAACCAAACAATTTCTTCCGAATCTTTTGAGAATAGATTTAGGAAAAAATTTCTGGCTAACTGAATAAGCTTCTCTTCATCAGAAATCCACTGCCCCAAACCATCCTGGAGTTTCAGAATCTTATTTCTCTTCCTTCTAACAACAGTGCTAGTATGGTAGTACCTAGTGTTCCTGTCACCATCTCTGATCCAATCACCCCTAGACTTCTGAAACCAAATCTGTTCCTCCTGATCAAGGATGTCAGCTAACTCTCTATTCAACACCACTTCCAGCTTTTCCAAGTGATGGTTATTAGAGGAGCTCAACTGATTTTGGATACCCTCCAATCTAGCAATAACCCTGTTCTTCCTGTGATGAGTGAAACCGAAGACATTTTTATTCCACTCCTTCAACAGAGGCACAAAAGACTCCAGATTGCACAGCAGCCCAACCCTGGGGTTCCAATTCTCTTTCAAGAAAGCCTTAAACCTGACATCATATTGCCAAGTAGCCATAAATCTGAAAGGTCTTTCCCTCCATCTTAGATCCTCAATAGCCATTCTAACCAAGATTGGACAGTGGTCAGAAAAAAGTCTAGGGAGAACTAAGATGTCAGCATTTTCAAAGGAGGCTCTCCACTCCTCATTACCAACAGCTCTATCCAGCCTTTTATACACTCTGTCTAAGTGAAGAAACTTAGGCCCTTTCCAAGTGAACCTATTGCCTCCACCACCCAAATCCATCACCCCACAAGCATTAAGAACATCCACAAACCTGTTGCATCTGTTCATATCCACAGGACCTCCTCCTCTTTTTTCAGAGGCTAGAGCAATCTCATTAAAGTCTCCAGTAACCAGCCAAGGCTCATTCATAACTCTACCAATGTGCTTCAACTCCTCCCACAGAACAAGCCGAGTGTCCTCCTGAGGACTAGCATAAACAGCTGTCCAATAAAACCCCCTAACATCAGGAAACTCAACCCAGCAATGAATAAACTGCTCATGTCTAGTGATAAGATTAACTTTCACATCACTATTGTTCCACAGAATCCAAATGCCTCCAGCAAAACCATGAGCATCAGCAATCAAATGGTTAGAAAACCCCAATCTACGAATGATATTAATGGCTTTTCTACCACTAACCCGAGGCTCAAGAATAGCAACCAATCCAACATCATTTTTCCTACAGAACCTATTAAGAGTGCTCTTAAAATGCTTTTTGGCAGCACCTCTACAGTTCCAAGTAATAATATTCATCATTAACTATGCATAGGATGCAAGATTTCTAAGCTCTTGCTGCTTTTTTCATGATTAACAAAACCCGAGTCCCTGAGAATAGATAACTCCTCCTCACTAATAACCTCACAATCAACATGCATAGAATTGCTAATTGGAATACCCCCAGAAACGGCCAGAGCCATACCTGCCTGGATCTCATCAAGTATAGGAATCTCCCTCATGTCCTTGTCCAGGGATTCAAGGCAGTCCCCTAAATCCTTCATACCTTCATCAATAACTGAAGTAACCTGACTAGAAACACCAGTGTTGACAATCTTCGCAGTGCCCTCCACAACCATCATCCTGTCACCCCATCGATTGCCTTTCTGCTGCTCCTGAATAATCAGCTTCCCACTGCCATTATCTTTTTGACCTTTAGAACTGCTACCAGAATCAACCTTAGGGTGAGTTGATTTAACTACACCTTTACTCTTAGTATTCTGCCCCTTCAAAGTTTTTTTAGTAGCTGGCACAGGATTCTTGCTCCCTGGGTTCCTTCTTCCTTGCTCACTAGCCACAGCTGCAAAGTTCATCCCTGTATCATGGGACTGAACAGAGGTGAGAGAGACCTCATTCTCCTTGCTAGCATTACTCGATACAGGGGTTGATCCATTAGGAGTTCCAGAAATGACATCCTGTTGACTCTTCCCAACTTTAGGAACACTACCAGAACCCTTCACAACATTCTTATTCGAGATATCTTCCCCAAATTTCCTTCCAGTGGTTGCCTCCTTTTTCTGAGCTTGTTGCTGATTCTTTTTCCTACGCTGAACCACCATCCAAGGTCCAACCTCATGATTACAGGGGGCTTCCACAGGTTGCTCAGGGACTGCATCTGGTTTGACCGGAACAGAGGTCTTCACAAAATCAGGACAAGCCTCTGAATTATGCCCATACTTGCCACACTTAAGACAAATCAAAAATAGCCCCTCATATTCAACCCTCTTCCTACGCCCATCAAGAATATAAGAACCCCTCAAAGGTTTAGCTAGATCTATCTCAATACAGACCCTAGCAAACCGAGCCCTGTCCCCCGTGGATGTGGTTCTATCTATTTTAAGAACTTTGCCAATCACAGCCCCCAATTGATTAAGGAAGGGAAACTCACAATATTCTTGGGGAACGCCTGGAAGCCGGACCCAGGCAGCCACCTTGTGGATGTTGGCACTATCCGGATCGAAACATGGTTCCCACTTGCGGATAGCTAAATAGTGACCCAGGATTACCCAGGGACCTCCAGTAATGGCCAGATTTAGATCTTCTAAGCAACTAAATCTTACTGAAAAGAAATCATTACCCAAGTCAGCGACGGTAATGCTCCCTGCCTTAGCCCACATCGATTCCAGCCTTTTCTTCATGAAACCCACTCCTATCCTTTTGCCTAGCAGTTTGACAATCAGGGCGTTCTTCCACCGTTGTCTCATCCTTGCTTTAGCTTCACTGTTACTCTTGATCTCCACCGATCCATCCTCCCTGATGATCGTTTGAAAACCCCATTCCGAGATAACACCCATCTTCGGATCCAGTGGCTCCAGATCGGGTTCATCTTCCTCAACAAGCCATGGAAGTGAATCACCAGCCACACCATTCTCCACCCCCATAACCTCAGCAAACGATCTTGGATTAGCTTTCGTCGGAGCTTCAGATTGGTACCCCTGAACGGCCTCCCGCATGCGTATCTCAGTGGAAATTTCATCCCCATTCTTAGTTCTCTTGGTGCTCTTCCGCGCCATAGTCAGCGCCTCTCCATTATTATTGATCGAATCCTCCATCGAAAACCAGAAGAAAAAACGAAGTGAAACCCTAGCAGAAGGGAAATTTTTCTCACGCGTGAAAAGGACGCGCCTAACCCATCAGCATAGGATGCCTTTTTTAATATTGCTTAACACTTTCGGCTTCATAAACAAATTAGTAGTAATGAAAGAGATAAAAAAATTGGAATCAGGAATGACAAAATCATTATAGTTGATATTTCCATGAATGGTCGAGATCTTTGAACACGACGAATCATGTTAAATAACACATGATAAAATTTACTGCCAATTATAATATCTTCTCAACAGGCGACATCTAAGGAGTTGTAAGTTATTTGTTCTTAGAGGCAAGTCATATTCTTTGCCACTTTGATTCTTCTCATTCACAACACTCTGCCCTCAATCCCTCATAAAAAAAAAAAAAAATCTTTCACTGTTTCTAATAATTTAATGTCGCGGTAAGTATTTATTATTTATTTTTAGGGAATAACATCGTCATTTTAAAGGATGTAGATTTATATCATTTTATATCCTAACCGTTGATTTCCATCCATCAACGATTATAATTTATTGGATTAAAATTATTAATTAATTAATAATAAATTTGGCCCACTAAATTTGACCCAATAGATTATAACAGTTGATGGACGAAAATCTAAAATGATATAAGCTTCTATCCTTTAGAAGAATAGATATTTTTCCCTTATTTTTATGGGTTTTATAAAAGTTATGTTGTAGGAAAAATGTTTGTGTTATGTTATAAAGATTCGTTTTGCATTCCGGAATTTTTTTTTTTTCTGCGGGCCCCACAAAATATTATGAGTGTAAGAAAATTTTTGTGGTCATGTTAATAGATGATAAACCCTACTTTTATATAGCAAAACAATTTTTTGTCTTAAAACAGTTGTTACTATCCCACAAAAAAATTCCAAGGAAAAAATAAAATAAAATGAGAAGGAAAGTATATTCCATTTTCTTTCATAATTTATCAATATTTCTAAAAGTTCATTCATCTCATAGTTTGAAATAACGAAAAACATTTTCACATGTTATATGATAATTCAATTCTCATGTTTGCGTGCAAATTTTTTCTTTTCTTTTTCATTTTTTAATAAATGTAAGACCTACCACTAGTTGAGTCATGCAACAAAGAGAAAATCAAACCCCTTGAAATAATCATAACAATGGAATCAAGCCGAATCAAACCCAAACATCGGGTCCTCAAACTTGAATTGACCTTTATCAAGCTTAATATAAAAAACTGTTTAAATAAACTATTTCGCGTTATATATTAATAAACACTTTTTCACTACATAAATATTGTTATCAAATTAACTTGAGATCCAAGCCTAATATTTTCAATTTATCTTCATAAGCTCAGCATTATTAAACAAGTAAAAGTAATTGAAAGTGAGAAATTATGGCATCAAGAATGAGCTGTTTTAATCCAGAATGTATGTGTATAAGCATTTAAAGGGAGTTGGCCAAACTTTCCATATAATCCCATGAGTGAACAACCCAAGCCAAGAACTTGACTTCCAACCATTGTAAAATCTGTAAAAGAAACTCATAGTAATCCTGAAAACCACATTGTGCCCCAAAGAAGATAACTGGGCAAGAAGTGAAAGGAATTAGTTTCTATGAAGAAACATGGAAAGACAAAACCTTACCCTGAAACTAGGGTAAGGTTTGAATGTGTTCTGGTTGTTTTGTTCTTAAAACTGTTTTGTAAACTAGTTATGAGACCAGTTGTTTTGTATATTTGTTTCTTTTTGAAAATTAAAAACCAAAACAGAAAACAAAAACAACTCAAACATGTTCTCTAAATTTGATTCTAAAAACAAAGAAACAGTTAGAGTTTTCAAAATATTTTTTACAAAACAGGCCCTACCAAACGAGTTGTATAGTTTTTTTGTTATGAAAACTAAAAAACTATTTTTGGAAACAACATTCAAACAGAGCCTTAAGTCACAAAATTTATTACACATAACAAAATGATAATAGTTCTTGTTCGAAAGAGCCTTATTCCTCTTTTTCTTCATAAATTTTCCTCCTGGACAAATAACTACAAAATCTTATTCATTCAGAAGAAACTGTGAACCAATCAAAATCTATATTTTTGGTTGGTAATTACCAAAAATGTATGAAAACTAATGAAGGTTTCAATTCAGTTGCCCCCTTCTCTGCAGTATTACAAAGGCATGATCCACACATGAAAAAAAAAAAAAAAAAAAAAAACAGAGCCAATAATTATGACTGATAAACCTCAGGAAGCTGAAGACCAACACTAGCAGCAGATTTTCCAAGAGTCCTTTTCACTTCATCTGACCTATCCACAGCGATATTGTATGAGAAAAGCAAATCCTGCAAAATTGTCAACAATGAAAAAGCCATATACGGAGTAAATGTGTTGCAAAATATAATTATTTACACATCACATCATAATACCTTGTGATGGTGTACACCGTTAAGCAGGTAAGTATAATCACGTGCGAGCTTGATTTTGTGTTGGAGAGCCACCGCATCGGAGAGATTACGGTTCTTACGGAACTCGGAGGATACAAATTGTAAGAAATGTGTCTTGCTATCTTCTTTACCAATATGTTTCTTCACCGCCTTCACAAGATCCCGATACATCTTCGCCCCTTCCGATCTCATTTCTTTATTAAATTAAAATTAAAATTAAAATTAAATTTCAGGAAACACAAAAGAAAAACCTCTCTGCTGATATGTGATGAGATCAGCTCCAGAATCCTTCGAGGCTGAGGCTGAGACTGAGACAAAGGACAGTGTCAGGTTAGGGTTTTGGGTTATCTGGCTCGTCCTGTTTAACTGGTTTGAGACTTTGGCTGCGATGGGTTCAGTTCCATGCTTCGTGTGATAAAAAATAAATAAAAAATAAGGAAATGATATAAAGATTGAGAGGATATTCTTACTACAAAAATCTTCTACTATCAACTTACTACCTATCAAATCACTATTGGATCAACATTTTTTCTTTTATCATAAACTTTTTAACATTCTTCTCTTTGATTCAATGGTGATTAGATATGTAGTAAATTAATAATAAAAAAATTTAACAGATTTTACCATATCTACACTTAACTTAATCAGCTGATTTTTGTGAATATAATAATTATAATTTATTAAAAATTATTTAAAAATATTGGGTTGAAAAATAATTTATATGATATAATACATCATGTGAATATATTGATTTATGTTTAAGAGATAAGATATTATTATTACCAAATAATACATATTTTATTGTTAGATTAATTATATTAATCTAATGATTTTAATTTAATTTTCTAAAAAATCTTTTTTCTTTTGTTTATATTTAATATTTTATATTTATTTCTATTTTTATACAATTATTATTCTCCCTATTTAATATTTTTACATTAAATATAAAAACTTATAATCATATAAAAAAACAATTCGTTGAATCAATATAATTGAACGGTCAAAGAAACAAGAATAACATAAATATTGATATTCATCGACAATGACAATATCCTATCCCCTTTAAATATGGGAGAAAATGTTTTAGATTGGGGATTGTACACGTGCATTCAAATTTAATTTAATAAAATAAGTGGAATAACGTTATCAAATTATTTATAAAGTGATTTGCTCTTATTTTAATTCATTTTTTCAATAAATAAATTTTTAAATGCATAGCAAAAATGATTGTTAAAATAAAACTATTCGGAATCATTTATTAGAAGAGATGAAGGGCCGAGGTTACCCGACTGTTCTATATTTTCTCTTATATGTTTTTATTTAGAAATAGTTTTTTATTATTATTAAAAAAAAAATTGGAACATTGGCATCAAAAAACAAGTTCCTAATATAAAACAAAATATCCATATATTTGTTAGGAAAAATACACCGTCAATTTCTGAAAATCGTATCCAGCACTACTAGTAATTTCTTCCATAAAATATGGTTGAATCGTATATCCACATCTTCAATTCCAGATTTAGAGAATATCATATACAAACATATATGTCTATCTATTTTTTCTTTTTTTCTTTTTTTCTTTTTGGGCTTTTGTTCTTTCATTCCCTCTTCTACATGAGTAATTCTGAAGTACTATCTCATCTCATCACTAGATCAATATATTTTATTGTATTATTCTCTAACCTCCACTGCACAAACCTTATCCAACGAACATGTGTTTAAGGAACTATATATACTACAAGAGAGCTCATAAGAGTTGGGGATGGATGAGGTGACAGTAATCCAGTCTTTGTCAACCTTCTCAACAAAGGAATTTGCCTTTGGGATTGCATCAAATTGGAGTTTGTTGCTCTGCTTCGTTAACTTCTTCACAAAGTCCATCGAGAATATCATGTCAAAGTTTTTATCTGAATCAACTATTGTAGGTGAAATTTGTATTCCAATTTTGGCTTCCCGTGAATGAACCAACCCAAGTAACAATGAGTTTCCACCAGCAATTCTTTCACTTGGGCAGCATAACTGCAAGAATGTACGACTCAAATGAATCAGGGAAAGGATATACCATTATGTGAAAGAAATGTCATAAGCGTTTCAGAAAGTACAAGTGCATGTGCAAACCCAATGAAAAATAAATACATAATCTAATGAATCACCGAGAATTCAGAACAAATTGCTAAATGTTTTAACTTTAATTCAGTATATCAGCACGGTATTCCAGACTCATTCCACTTAATAGCATCTAGGCCTACCACCAAACAAACAAACAATGATACAATCTGTAGAGCCTCAATTGTTCCTATTTTGAAAATCTCAACATAAGCATGATTAGGCTGGCACAGAGAGCTAGCAAATAAAGACAAATGGAACACCTTTGAACAAAATCACAACCTCACCACCTGAGAAAGTTAAGATTCAAATTTACCCAGCTTTTTTTCTAGAGAAATCTATGAAGCATGCAGAATAACCAGACAGATAAACAGGAATGGGTAAGTGTGAAAAACTCTCTCGGACTATATTACAGAGAGAAAAAAGTACAAGAGAGTAGGATAAGACATTGTCCTAAACAAACCAACTGGGGAAAAAAGGGAAGAAAGAAAAAGAAAACCATATATCAATGCAATAAAGTCCTCTAATTCCTCGACACACACCCATTCCTTCTCTTGCACGCAGAAAAACATGACCCTAAAGGTGGTGCACTTGATAAACACATCGACACATCAGGTTTCGTCAATTCCATAAATAAAATCGGTGGTACACTTGAAAAAAAAAAAAAAGCTTAAAAGAATACGCAACTATAAGAAGATTCATATATCGTATAACAAACTTGCTTTAGATCATCGTAGACTGATTTACAATGTGCTATTATAATCACTCTGCACCTGCAGATATTTCCTTATATTACAATTATTAAAACACTGGTTCCTGAATAATTCATGTGTGTGTAGGAGATAATTTTTTGCAGAAAAGAAAATTTGACCTTAACCATCATAACTGTACACCAAAGGCTACACTGCAATCAGAACAAAAACGGTGGAAAAATCAGAGAATCAAGAAGGCCTCCTATCAACGAGAATCTAAACTCTAAACTTCATTCAGCAATTTGGCTATAGGCAAGAAGCCTCCGACACTTCAACAATGAGTTAATCAGTAGAAGTAGATGCATCAGTTCAGCAACTAGAAAACCAAATAAAAAATTCACTGCCCTGCCTTGCTTATACAGTTATGTGTTACAACTTAACAAGTAAATAAAATAATCGGTATCAATCTCAATGTATGCATAGTGAAAAGAAAAGAATAATCTAACCATCTCAATGTATGTAAAGTGGAAAGGAAAAAATAGTCTAACCTCAACGTACTCAACACCCATGTTCATAAGATTATCTGCAATGCTATGTCTTGAAAACAAGCTAATAAATCCCCCAGATCCAATAGGAGATTGGAGTATTTCCCAAGGTGACTTCATTAAAATCTTATACTTGCTCTGTCCCTCCACTAAACTGCTAACAACTGGCAGCTTCTCTTCCTCCAAAAACCATACCTGCAAGGGGGTTAAAATATGGAATCACACAAGAAGGCAGTTAGATAAGCACAAGAAGAGCTTGGCACTAGAATTCCATTTTAAAATATTAAAGGCAAGTATTAATTTATGTACAAATTGACCGTTGATGTTTGCAGATGGACCACCACTTTGCCTCTCCAGTGTAACATAGTATTGTTTATGGTACACATAATCATATCTTTAAGGGAAAATAATATAAGAAGTTAAAGGTTACCGTAATATTGAAATTTTCAGTTTCCGAGAAATGACCAAACAATATTCTATGCTTTACACTTCCTCAGTCTCCAAGAAATGACCAGAAAATATTCCAAGAAAACAATGATTTACACTCATAATCTAATCTTGACAATGAGACAAGACAAAATATTGTTCGATCAAGAAGTAAAGGTAAAGAAGAATTTTAACATGAAAGGTAATGCAGAAACTCAAGTTATATCATATGAACCTTTTCTTTTAACCAAAAAATCTGAATCTTGAGAATATGTAAATTGGGAAACAATAAATACAAAAGGAGATCTTCGTCATGATCTGAACCTTGTCAGAGTCAAATGCAAAGTGATTGTTGTTTGTAAACAACTTTCTTAAAGATTGAATTTGCTGGGCTGAGGAAACCAGGATTAAAGGCATCAACACGCGATCTTTGACCTGCAACAAGGGCAAATTCTTAGGTGATGAAAAGTAATTTAGTATATCTTAGTATAATCACTTCAAAAGGCTTTTAGTCAGATAATACCTCACAAATCAGCTTTACTTATATCATCTTATTTTTTATAGTATGATTAATAACAAATATCATCAGATGATATTTCTTATTAATCATAAGATAGTACATGATACATTCTCCTCAAAACAATGGAAATGAAATGAACAAGTAGAACAGAACATTAAGATGATAGTTTTGCTGATCTCTTTGAATTTTTTTTTGAAGAGATTATTGTTCTGTTGAAATTAAATTAGTATAAGATCCATCTGAAGGAACAATTAGATTTTCACAACAATGAATCTTTATCAGAAGGATCTTTACCAAAAGTAAATAAACCACAAATTTACAACCTTTACAAAATTTTCATGATCACGGAGTAACTTTTGAAGCATGTCAAGTGCCAAAGTGCCAGTTGTTTCGTTGTCCACATTGTCAGAGTCACAAATGCACCCCTGGTTCACGTTTTCATTCAAGAACAAGACAATAGCCATTTTCCCCTCAGACATGAGCTTAAGTCCCTTCTCTTGCATATTGATATCTCTGACCAACTTGTCTTCACTTCCATTTAAGAAAGATTTGGCTGATATTTGCATAGTACTTATAAGCTTTGCTTCTAAGGCACTGACCAACTCAGCTTCATTCCATCTGATTTAAAGAAGTTAAAACACAAATGAAAATTCCAAACAACAAATGAAACCTGGGATAAAAGGAACTTTTTCTTTGTAAAGAAAAAAGGGCTTGGTGAATGGTGACGCAGGTCAATGATGTTAACCTAAAGTTCAGAAAAAACAAAGTGAATAATTAAACTAAAAGATGCTAAAATTACTATGATTTTAATTTAGGGATGAGTGAGATGTACAAAACCTAGAATTTCAACCATCCTCTTACAAAAATACATCAACATCAACATCACCTTTATCCCAAATTAATTGGGGTCGGTGGTAGATGAACCCACATGAAAGATATAAAACGGTTGAAAAAAAATAAATAATAATAATAATAATATATATATATATGTATATATAAATAAATAAAAGTAAAAAAGAAAGGGACAAGAAGAAGTGGGGGAAATGAAGGGGAAAAGGACTAAAAAGGGACCATCTGGAACATAGGAATAACATCGAGTCTAACCCTCCACCATACTTATAGCTTTCTCCATTCCGTTCTAAGACATACGATCCGCCAATCTATAACCCACTCTATTAAATCTTGTTTTACTACCTTCCTCCAAGAAAGTTTCGGCCGACCTCTGCCTCTTTTTGTGTTGAGCTCTTGGTAACAAACTTCTGTTCTTACAGGAGCATCCAAGGGCCTTCTCATCACGTGCCCAAACCACCTCAATCTATGTTCTCTCATCTTCTCGGCTATTGGTACTACTATGACCTTTCGTCGAATATCTTCATTTCTTATCTTATCCATCCTCTTACAAGAATAAAATAATAAAATGTATAAAATGACATGAGATCATATTTTACCTAAAAAATTAATTTCTCTTTTCTTTTCAAGGGGGTGGAGGATGAGGGTATCAGAACTTAAAATAACACTGGTTTACATTAAAGGGAAAGTTTGAGTGGCATCTATGGGGAAAAATTGGCAAAATCACGCCTAAGATGGTTTGGACATGTGACAAGAAGATCAATAGAGCCTCCAGTTAGAAGAGTTGATCAGATGTAGAATAACTGAAAAATTAGATGTAGGTGTAGACCAAAAAAGACTCTAAATGAAACCATTGCAAAAGATGTAATCTAAAATTAAATGGCCTCGATAAAAAATTGGTTTTGGACAAAACATAGTGGCATCGTTTGATTCATGGAGCCAACTGCCAACCTCACTTAGTGGGACAAGGCTTTGGTTGTTGTTGTTGTTGTTATATTAACTTGCCTCTTGGCTGGCTGTTCAAGACTTTGTAAAGCCTCCTGAAGCAATTTGGAGTTTACAGCAACAATCTGATCACTAAGCAAGCTCCTTTGTTCTTTCTCTCCATATCGAAATCCATCAAATATATGCTGTTGCTCCATTTCACAGAGTTTCTTTTTCGCTGCTATGAGACGCTTTTGGAACTTTCTCCTTTCTTTCCATTCCTGAGTTATACCAAAAAGTGAATTATCCATAAATAATAAAGCATTTGTATCAATTATCCATGGTAAAAATCACCCGGTCAAATATAGATGTCACAGCAGAGAAACTACACCATAAAAGGCAATTTAGTGTCCAATTCAAGTACAACCATTGGAAGGTATAACAGAATGCCACATTATGAAAGTCTAATTCCACTTGGGCTAGCAATAATGTAAGTCTGTTGGCAGGATTATCACACAAATGTGAAAAAGTAACAAAAATAATGTCTAATGATATATGATTGTGCTTTTTTTTGTGGAGAGGGGAGGGGGGGGGGGAGGGGGGATACAATTGTGCTTTACTATATGGGCAAAACAATCAACGTAAACATATACAGTTAAAAACCAATGTTAAATCACAAAAACCCCATCCACCCTCAATTCACATTTATAAGGTAGAGAGTAGAGACTGATAAAGGTTAGCATCAGTAATAAGCACACAACTTCAAAGATATTGAGTTACAATAAAATTTCCTAGAAGTAACAAATTAGCGTTGAAGTATTAGGAGAGTATGGCTCACAAGTTGGCGCCTTTCTTTTTTGGACCTCTCATCAAATCGTAAGTTTAATTCCAGGAGTCCCTTGGGCGGTGTAATATGCATTTCTTTTCTTTTCATATCAACATCTGGAACAATTGCTTCAACAAAAGGTACCAAAACAAGCTGACCAGATGTTTCAATTTCTGCTGATCTTGGCTTGCCACTTTTATCAACCATATCAAAAGATGAATCAGGCAAAATTTGTAGTAAGTCATTGGCTCCACTATTGAAAACATTAATAACAGTTCCCACAAATTTTCCATTTTCCTGATAGGAAGAAGAATGGTCAACACCTTCAAATATTGCATTTAAGGATTAAAACTAGCAATAAGGGGACAAAATACCAAAGCAGAAAAATTAAAGCCATACAAATCTATAAAACATTATCTTTGGGTTATTGATAATAGCCTCTCTTCATTTTTTATTACAATATTAGCACTTAGCATTTCATCTGCTGAATCCTTGGAACGAAGGGACAGCTTACAGTCAGATATGTATCTAGAAAAGAGCTACGTAGAAAAAGATTAATCGTGCTCCATGAAAGGGCAGAAAGGCTATAAATTAATATGGCAAAATACTTTTACCAAAAAAAAAAAATATGGCAAAATATACCTTCAAAATATAATAGAAAAACAGCTGATGAAGAAAAGACAGATAAAATTTTTTACAAAAATTGAAATAATAAATAAGAAGGAGGGGAGAAAGTGATTTGTCTTTAAATTTTATGTATATATGTATACAAAATTCTTGATTATCACGAACCTTCATAAAAACTCTCATCCCAATTAGATCACGTGTGTAAAATTCACCCTCCTCTAATTCTGGCCTGTCTTCTTCCGTCACAAGCAAGGTAGCACCAACAAGCAGCTTAGCCTGCATGATGTATTGATTAATTAATCATGGCTAAAAGGCATGCATATCATATGATGAAACAGGCCATGGCAATACAGGAAACATGAAGCTTCAAGTCACAACTAGGAGTGTTAGATCCCATTTGAGGAGCAACAAAGGCAGGTCGCAATTATTTTGATAAAAGTGTAACATCTGTGTTTGGCATTGCTGCATCAAGATGACTTCGAAATATGTTTAATCAAAAGGTAAATTTATTAAGATGCTTCCCCTTTCTTGAATTAATGTAAACTGACCGACCAGTATAAAACGCATACTTTACTCATCAAAGTGCAATTCATAAATGAATTTTCCATGTTATATGGCAACAACATAAAACATTGTGCCAAGGCTCCCCTTCAAGGATGTGACTAAAATGTGCTGGTAAATTTAAAAGAGCAAAATCTATTAACATTAACATAAACATAGGGCAGGGTGTTAAGAACCACTTCAACCCAAAACCTTAAGGTGTTGGGTGAAGGCCTTTTTAATGGTTTATATTATTCTCTAACACACACCCTCACGCAAGAGCCCCTTGGACTTGAAGCGTGGATATTGCACAGGTCTAATTTTTTAGTTTACCTTTTTGTGCTTTTATTTAAGGAAAAAATATCTATCCTTTTAAAGGATATAACCATATATCATTTTAGATCTTAACCGTTGATTTTCATCCATCAAAGGTTATAATTTATTGGGCCAAATTTAATGGGCCAAACTTATTACTCACTAATTAATAATTTTGATCCAATAACTTATAACCGTTGATTGACAAAAATCAACAATTGAGATCTAAAATGACATATGGTTATATCCTTTAAAAGGATAGATGTTATTCCCTTTATTTAATTCCACTAGGAAGTGGGGGGCGGTGAGGATCGAACTGATGTGGTCACTTAAGCTCTGATACCATGTTAAGAATCACTTCAACATAAAACCTTAAGGTGTTGGGTAAGGCTTTTTTATGGTTTATATTATTCTCTAAACATGAACTATCGAATTGAAGAGTATAGAGAATGGAGATGTGAAATGGAAAATGGATGTCACTGAAATAATACCTGATCCACTGTGTCAATTCCTCTGAATTTGAGTAACCAAGTCTTCTGTCCAGGGTGACCTCTACCTTCCTCAAGCTCAACTTGTTGAATGGTTTCTCCACCCAAAACCTTATGCCTCAACCATCTTCTCCCAGGCTAGTCAATCATTATAACCCTTCAAGGTTAGTCCAATTCAATATCATCCACAAAAGACAAATATGAAAGAAAAGAATAGATTGAAAAGAAAACAGCAATTCTACCGTGGAAAAACGCAGTTGAGGAAAATCAGTGACTGGTTTGACACGAATCTCGCCTTGAAGACCATGAACACTGGATAAGTAGCCGATTTCAACAAATCCTGGTTCATTATTGGTGGTGTCAACAACAACAACATCCTCTTGGGTAGCTGTTGCTGTAGCTGTAACTGTAGCAACAAAGCATAAGTTAATTGAAAAAGGGGAAAAGAAAAAAAGGTGTGAAAAGAATATGAATATGAAAGCCATAGTATTAGTACCAGTGAGGTGGGTGTGAGAATGCGAAGGTAAGTGTTTAGTTGGAGTTAGAAGACAACGTTTCAAAGTGAAATTGTAATTGAAACGAGATAGAGAGAGAGGAATCAGAGCCTGAAATGGCCGTTGCGAGGTTGAGAGAGTCGTGGGCACGGCATGTATCTGCATCTTCTGCTGCTTGCTTCACTTCCCAACCATAAGAACACATAAATATCACGCTCCAAACTCCGAACCAACACCACATTTTTTTTGTATTAGTCTCACGCTTTTACAAGATAATTTTATGAGTAATGCCTCTATTGGTTCCCAACAAAAAATATCATCTTTACTTTAGTTTCTTAAAAGATAATAATAACAATAATAATTTAATCTCTAGTCATTATAAAATTCGAAGTGGGCCAAATTTAATTCTTTTAAAGGACGGAAATGGTATATGTATCACCAAAAAAGTTTATAATTAACTTAATCAACTTAATCACCATTAATTTTCGTCAATCTAATGGTTATAATTTGTTAAAAATTATTGCGTCATATTTATTAATTAATTTTTAATAAATTCAATAAATTATAATTGTTAGATTGACGGAAATCAATGGTGATTAGATAGGTTGTAAAGATGGTAAATTTTTTTGATGGCAAGTATATCCTGCCCCAGAAAAAATTAATATGGGTCTTTTTTAAAATTTGGAATGGACCACAATTTCAATTAAATGGGTACAATTTAAATTTTTTAGAAACCTCGGAACTAATTTATTATGTAAGAGACTAAAATGAAGACCATATTTTTTATTAGAGACCAAAAAGAAGATTTACTCTAATTTTATCTACTGTTGTGTGGGCTGATATATTTTTTTATCATAATTTCATATATTTTCATACGTGATTAAGAAATAATTTTATCTTTTATAATATAAAAAATATTTATCTTTTTTCTTATCATATTCATTTTTTGGGCTTTCGACTTCTCCTTTTATAATAAAAGTTTAGAATTTTCGCCTAAGAAAAAAATGGGATCCATCTTATAAAAAAACATATGATGCAAAAATTGAAGTGAGAGCGGCACAAGAAGACACTTCTAATGTGAAAGGAGAAGTGTTTTTCATTTATTCATATATTTTTTAATTCTATGACACTAACTCGAGTTAACCAAAACATCCCTTAACTTAGTAATTTTAATTATCATAAATTCACAATGATATTGGTTTTCTAGGTTAAAACCAACTATGATGTCTTGAAATCAAAGTTCGCGTGCACTATTGTTACTATGAGAACTGTTTTTGACACTTACGTAACAATTCAAGCAACATTGTAGTGGTGGGTTAGTCCAATATGTTATTAGTTTATTACTCTAACATGTAAATCATGTAACATACCGTGAGACGTAGTCATTAGTCTACACATACTAATTTTTATGTATTACTGTTATCCCAATTCATAATAATACTTAACTCGGGACATTTAAGAATAGTGTTCTCAGGTTAACTAAGAGGATATCATGATAAAGACGTGCATTTGATATCTTATGAACTTATTATCCTAAAAAATTTGTTATGACCACTAAGATGTGGATTAATTGTTATGTATTATTTCAACTTAAGTCGTTTAAAGTTTCAGTTCAAGTTTGAGTCTTGAGTCAACTAAATCATTTGGGTAATTGACTAATCGGTGAAGAAGTCCAATTTTGTTTTTTGTTATGTTTATTTAATGGGAATAGATCCCTCCTTTAACAGTAAAACAAAACATCATTCCTGTTGACCGATCATTGTTTTTTAATTTTTGTTTGACAGTGGAGCCCACCAAAATTTGTGTCCGCAGGAAATTAAATTTTTTTTTTCTGTTAACCGAGGATGTATTTCCCTTATTTAATTGAAGTAAATAACACAATGAAATAAAATACTACACATATATGGGCGTGCATATTATCTAATTGATTTGAACTATTTTAGGAGTGAACCGAACCAATTAAAAAAAAAAAACTGAAATTTTTAAAGAATTTTATAAACTGAACCATTTTTTGATTTTAAATGAGGTTTGGAATTGGATATTCGTTTGTGTGATTTGGAAATCTATTATAACCAAACCTATTTTAAGGTTTAAATCTAAGGAAAAACACTTCTCATGAGAAATATTTTCTTATATTATATCAAAAAAAGAAAGAAATATTTTCTTATGTAACCCTTCATTTGCATGCAAAGATTTTTTTTTAGTAAGTGTGAGATTCACCTATTGAATCACAACATACAACATAAGGAAACAATCAAAGCACTTAAACCTAGTACCTCACTTCTCCTTTGTTCTTTTATTTCCCCCTAATTTTATTAATAAATAAATCTTAAATCACAAATTTCATTCACCGTCCATTTATTACAAAAAAATTCATTTTCATCTTAATCATTGTTTATTGCAAGTATCTTCATTAAAAATGCATAATTTTTGTTTTCATTTTTTAAAAAAAAAATTAATTAAATAATAATAACTCGGTAAACTTCTCTATTTAAATAATAATATTTTAAATTATTATTATTCAGTTTAAATAAAAGAAAAGGGGAAAATAAGTGGAACTATATACATCAAATTTCGGCCTCAAAATGATCACTTTTCTTTGTGAGGTTTGTATTTCAACAAAGATTGACGGATATAAGTGATGCACCATTAAAATATCTGAAAGGATTACATGAAACTATTTTCTTTTTTTTCCTGAAATACATTTGATACGAACCTCGTTAACTTTAGAACATCTGTAATTTTTTATATATAAAAAATTAGACATTTAAAGTTGTTTTTAACTCTCTTAACAAATTTTAGGGTGAGTATAAAGATTAATACATAGGAAGTATTTAAAATCTACTTACCGTTGTTATCAAAAAAAAAAAAAAAAAAATCTACTTACCGTCACATTATTGTTAAGAATAAAATTATCGCCGCAACCATAAAATGACACACATTAAGAAATCTTGTAAAGAAGAGAAGAGATATTTTCACTATCCAAATTCTCCACTACCAACTTACCACCTATCTAATCACCATTAAATTAATATTTTCTCTCTTTAAATTTTTTTTGATATTCCCTCTCTTTGATTCAATGGTGATATGATGGATAGTAAATTAGTAATAAATATTTTTGGTACAATACTTCCATTTGCGGAGATTTTCCGAAAGGATATTTCACTTTCACGATTTTTCTTTTTTTAACCGCCAAATCATTCCCTTTTATTCGTGAAGTTATCATCTGAGTAATCAAACATTTAATTAATTTTTAATTTTTGCTAAGTCATAAAGTAGAAGTTTTGTTGGGCTAGTTTGATCACTGAGTAATCAACTATTTAATTAATTTTTAATTTTTGCTAAGACCTAATCATTCCCTTATCCCTATGTTAGTTTACCATTTTCAGCTTGTTGAGACTATTTCCATTGTAAGGGTATAATTTGAATTTTCGTATTATTTACAGCTTTCTTTATTTAATTTGATGAGTTAACAAACTAATTCAACCGATTCCACTGTTAGTAATAATAATACTTTAAAATCATTTCTACCTTTGTTTTAACAAATATTACCTCACTTTAACAGCTCTCAAAAGCAATTCATATAGACGAGAAAAGATCAATTTTTTTCTTTTTTTGCTTAATGATATGTATAATAATTTTAATGTAACCAATCAGATATAAGTTAACTATTACAAAATAAACATTTCCTTTTCGATAAAATAGTATAAATATATATATATATATATATATATATATATATATATATATATATATCAAATAAAAAAACACAAGATACATTTTTTCATAAAGCAACCGAAGATGTGAGATAATTAAGCCAAAACACAGGACAAAAACAAAATCTTCTCTCAGAAAAATTATCTTGGTCATTCATCATTAATTGTCTTCTTGCCACATCAAGACCTTCACCTGACTTTTAGAGAGACCTAAGTTAGGGAGCCAACAACGAAGAGGACTCTACTTCCTGTACAATGCATACACATATCAGAGCTTTAAATGCATAATGCCCCATTAGACATACAAGTATACAACATTATGGAAGGAAACGCAAAAGTTAATTCCGTTTGGAAAATGTACAGTCCACTGTAATCATATTCCGAGAGCATGTTTGACATTTAAGTTAAAAGTTATTTTTAAGCTAAAAACTCAAATTATTTGATGATTATATAAAAAATTTAGCTTAAAAACTCAAATTAAAAATAAGTTGATAAATTGTACAAAAAAAATAAAAATATAAAAAAATAAAAATTAACTGATACAACTTAAAAAAAGCTCCTCGAACTTTTGGCTTCTAGTTTTTTTTCTTCATTATAAAAAAAGCTCTTTTATTATAAGAGTTTATGTAAAAACTGTTTGGCTTAGTTTGGTGAAAATAAGCTACAAAAAAATAGCCTCCGAAACAGGCACACCAAATGAGACCAAAACAAATCCTAAAGCAAACAAATATGGCATCAATGTCATCTTTAAAAGATATAGACCTTCATGCCACAAAGAAACGTGAGGTAAGACAAGTCAGAAGATAGTACAAAACTATTGTAGGCAGCAATACATAATCCACATTTCTCCAAAATAAAATTACGAAATCTATGACAAATCTATTTGATATAAGTATATAGAAGTTTGAACTAACCTTCGTGTTTTGGCTGTTGGAACAATCAATCCTCTTTTCTCCAGGCTTTTATATCGATCCTTTATAAGGGTGGAACAACCCTAAATATGTACCAGCAAAAATAGGAAACTTACTTGCATGTTTAAAAAAATTGAGACACCAAAATAATCAAAATTTCAGCAAGAGAGATTAACAAGCCTACTTTTAGCTTGCGGATGGATCCAGTTATCTCTTCACTTAATAGAACTTGAACAGGAGCAGGCTCAAACCTGTTATGAGAACGGAATTGATAAAATAAAACATTCATTTAACAAGAATCATAACTGTGGAATTTTGTTTGTAGGTTACTAGGCTCAAGTAACAAAAGCTCCATGAAAACCAAACTGGTAAATTTTTCTGTAGAAATGTATAATAATAATTTGCTAATACATACAAAGATTGCTTACTTGTGCTTTCCTAAACGTGGAGGGCGTGCCTTTAACATTTCTTGTTTAGCAACACGTCGCCTGAGATGTCTTCTCTTCTTTTCCTCATCTTCTTTCTCAATTTCCTGAATAATTTCTGGTATGCTGTATCCAAAAAAATGACAGATGCTTGAATATCATCTGTTATTGTTATTGGGCAGAAAGAGAGTGGTCATATTACCTATCAATTTCTTTCGAAAATTCCTCTAACTTCTTTGATTCCGCTTCTTTTCTCAGTTGATCTTTGCGTTTAGCTCTCTTATTCAACTCAACTCTAGTCACTCTCTTCATTCTAATAGGCCTGTCCAATTATTCAAACAATATAAATACACCAGATGTTCAGAGATTACTGGGTTTAGAAAATAATATGCTACAAACTTATATTAATCATAAATGTACCGAGTGTAGATATAATGCAGCCTGCAAAAGGAATCTATGCAAAAAATAATATCAAATTAAACATTTGCATTTTTTTTTAAAAGAACATCAGCAATGTGTTCCCTGTAAATCACAAAACATTTCATGCATGTAAGATGTTTAATTAAAATCACCATGAGAATAGGACAATAAGATTAAGAATTTGATAAAATACTTATAGCAGTGCTCAACATGCATTAGAATATCTAAATTCAAAGTAAAACACAAAAGCATAAGCAGAAGACAAAAAAAACAATAGGACAATATATTAATTGACTTGATGTGTATTGTATATTCTAAAAATAATACTAATAATTTGGGGTAAAATATCATGAAGTTAAGTGTGTATCATTTTAAAGAACATAAAGTTGTGTCATTTTAAGTGAGAGAAAAAGATAAATCATGGAAGAGAGAGTGGGGGAAAAAGTTTTAAAGATGTGGGTCCCACCTCTTTGTGAGAGTGAAAGGATGTAAGGTGTGTCATTTAAAATGACACACCTTTTTCCCTTTAAACAAAGGCAGGATAATCGAACTTATGATTGCTTACCTTTTTTCTGATTCAGCATCCTCATTTTCAAGCTGACTTTCATCATCGTCACTCCCACCATCCACATCAAGAAAATACCTCTGCCAAAAAAGTAGGTTGTTCAAAAAACTAAGCCAGAGTCTATAGCCATATAAATTTGCCAATCTAAAGCTTTATAAATGTGGCAAAATTTTCGTAGTTCAGTAATTACATAAATGAAGAGAATGAGACTCACATCTTCTTCAGCAATAGCTTCTCCAGGAACAGTTAATGGCACTGGTTCAGGGCCCAATTCATTTTTGTAAATTTTTTGCATTTCTGCCGCAACAGCAGAAGCTAATGTATCCTGGTTTAAAAAATTATGTTTTTAAAATTCTTTATCAAGATTCATGATGAGACAAAAATCCCAAATAGCAGAAGAACAAATCATTCTCAAGAAACTACCTGATGACTTTCAAATGAGGGATTGAATGAACATCCGGGAGGATCAACCTCTACTGCTGGAATAAGAGAAGGCTTTGATACCTATCAAGCAGGCAGCCAACATATTATCAACTGAAACACTGAAAGTGCAGAAAAGATAAAATGAAATAAGAAATCCACCAATTGGAATTTATAATGCTATAAAGTGTACCTTATTGACCTTCTTATTGTCCTCATCTGCACGATAATATCAAAGAATCCCATGTTTAACATCCCATAATTATAACAAAAAAGAAAACCAATAGTTCAAATCAAAAAGCATACAAGGTACCTTTATCATCCCATAGATCAAACATGCCAGAAGCTAACATGGAATCATCCTGATATAGATCATGAGCGAGAAGAAATGTTACGAAAACAAATTTTAAATAAGGTTTGGGATGCAGAAGTTAAAAGAAGTAACTTCTCCATTCTATTATTCACATATGAATGCAGCTGAGCAAGTTATTCAAATATGGGCAACTCTACTACTACTTCAGTCTTGCTGCATTAATGGACAAGTTACTAACCTTATGATCATCTTGATTGGACTCTTTCATTTTAGAGACCACTTTACGGTTTTTAGAGCACTTCTTTAGAGTAGAAGATGGCACTGGCATAACAAACCGGTTTTTCTGTAGCAGGCTATCACAATGGAGCACTTTTTCCCTGTGCTTTTCAATCTTCTTCTTCACAGCAAGATCTAGCCCCGTCAAATTATATAAGTTCAATCACATCATCCAAGTAGGCAAATACAAATATATTCAACAATCAATAAGAAGAATGCCAACCCATTCTAGCAGAAATTCTGGGAAAAAATAATTCTAGCAATTCAGTATTTCCCATCTATGTAGCCCTCGTACCAACACGACGAGACACGGGACAACGAGACATGACACGACACTCTGACACACGTTAATTTTAAAAAATGTTATATTTCGACACGTTTGGACCCATTTTGATATTAGATAATATTTTTAATTTATGTTGCGTATATTATATTTAATATTCAATAATTTAAAAAAAATTAAAGCTAAACTTATAATACTCGTTAATTAACTTATAATTATATTTCTATTAAATTCAATAAAATGGTAATAGTATTTGAGTTTCTACGACGAGCGTTTGAGTTTTGGAAGCATCGGACACTATAAGTCGGAATTTTTTATTTTTGAAGTGTGTGTGCTTTATAGTTTCCCATACCAAAAAAATAAAGCATAAACATCAGAAACACAAAGTCTACGTTGGTTTCCATTACCCTTTAAACGTAAAACCAAAATCGAATATAAATAATTAGTAAGGGGTAATTCATGGCAAAATTTACATATCACTATCCACCCCAAAAGAAAGAAAAAAAAAATTATTTAAGAAAAAGAGAAAGGAGATACCTTTGGATTTGTCTTCAAAAAAGAGGGAGTCACTGGAAAGAGCATGGAGAGAGCCACCAGAGAGAGCGTCCTTTGTTGATTTCTCAAAGAAATCATCGATGTCTTGGGTGCTGATGTTAGCCCTCCATGCCTTCTTACCCTTCCTTGACCCTTTCGCTTTCTTCCCCATTAAAACGATGCGAAGCTGCTGAGCTTGAGTGAAAGAAGAGATGAGAATAAGAGATAGGGATGAAGGATGAAAACAAGTGCGAATGTAGTGTAGCTCACAGATACAACCAAACGAGAGAAAGAGATGAACAAACCGAGTTAGGATGAATTTATTAACTCTAGCACTTTGGGAACAGATTGCGATCAACAATAACACAAGTTAATATTTAATTTTTGTAATAATTGGATCGTCAATGAAATTTGTGATTTAGGGTTTCTTTGTTGATAAAATTAGGGTTTAGATACGGGGGAGATTTTATTTATTTTTTATTATTAAATTTTAATCATTAATTTTTGTTAATTTAATGGTTATAATGTATTACAAAATTAATAATTATGATCCAATAAATTATGATTATTAGAGAGAAGGAAACCATCAGTTGAGATTTAAGAATAAGAGATAGATAAGTGTTTATCCTTTTAAATGACTCAACTCATATTCTTTCACTCTCATACAAAGGTGGATCCACACCTTTGTTTTGTTTTATTAACTCTCTTTTCTTCTTTATTTATCTTTTTCTCTATTTTAAAATGACACAACTTTACATCCTTCGAGATGATACACATTTTTTCATAAGAGATATTACAAAAAAAAAAAGTAATAAGAATAATCTCATCATTGTATAGGTTTAAAACTTACAAAAACATCCAAACTTCATTTAAAATTAGGAAGTTGATCCGCTTACAAGAGGGATATACATAAAAATATATGATATTATTTTTCTCTCTCTCTTCACACATAGTATCACATAGATTTCATATACTTTTATGTATATGTAAAAAATAATTTTTTTTTATAGTAGGTGATAATTTTATCTCCTCCAAAATTTCAACAAGAGAAATATTAATATCTTTATAAAATCTTATAAAAAAAATCCAATTTTTTTTTTGGTGAAAAAAATCCAATTTTTTAACTCATTGGATTGGATTCGAATCAATTCATAAAATAGTTCAAATTAATTGGATATTATGTACATCTTATATATTTAAAAAATGAGATTAATGTTTCTTATATAATAAAAAATAATTTTATTTTATACACATATAAAAGTATACGGGACTCATGTGGTCTCAATCCCTTAAAAATTAATAAACTTAAATTAATAAGGTCAATACAATTGGCCTGGCAATATTAAGAGTTTATTTGACACATCTCTTTTTTAAGCTAAAGCTAAAAAGAGAATTTTAAAAATAAAGCTACAAGATATTTTATAATTATATCAAATTTTAGTTTAAAAATTACATAAAAATAGTTTATTTAAAAAAACACATATTTCAAAAAATTTTGATACAACATAAAAAAAGTTTCTGCTAAGAGTTTTTGGCTTTTATTTTTTTTTTCATTATAAAAAAACTTTTTTATCATAAGAGCTATGTTAATAACTTGCTTGGCATAGCTTCTACTTATAAAGAGAAGAGAAGTTGATAAAAATACCTTTTAAGTTAAGGGTGGCAATACAGGTCAACATGACCCAACCCGATCCAAATTCAACTGAACGCAACTCAACCCGAACACTAAACAAATTTAAATTCGAGTTAAAATCTTTGACTCGAACATGATTCTTTTTTTTTTTTTGCGGGTTAACACGACACGAATAACCCCCAAACTCATAGTGTATCGTTTATTATATGGGTTGACATGAATAACCTATAAATCCTAAATTATGTTAGTTATTATGCGGGTCAACATGACACGATAAGATATCAAAAACCTATTTATGACACGACACGAATAGCCTTTTAAAAAAATTAATACGCATCAATTTTGGATTTACGGGTTGACACGTGACACGACACTACACTACACTGTATGACACAAAAAGATTTAGGTTAGTTTTTGTCAACCCAAACATAACACAAAAAAGAAAATAGGTTGATCCAATCCAAACATGAAAAAATTGTATCGGGTTTGGGTTGTGTCATATATTGCTACCCCTATCCTAAACCGGCACTAAAACTATTTCAAAATAAATTGTATTTTTCAAAATTACTAGGTATGAGTTTAACACCTCAGAAATAATAAACCCCTGTTATAACGTAGAGTGAAGTGGTCCTTGATAAAAAACACGGTCCCCATTTTCATCCCATACAAAAAAAAGTTAAATTTTGGCATCTCTACAATTTCAGTTATTTGAAAATGTAGTCTTTAAAAAATTCAATGAAGACCCAATTTAGTTCCTAAAAAAAAAAGACTAATATGAGTATTTTTTTTAAACGACGAAAGTGGAGACCTTTTTTTTTGTTATAGACCCAAAAAAAGTGTTACTTTATAATATATTTAATTTGCCAACTGCAACAGAAAATAATATATAAAAAGAACAGTATTTTGATACCGGTGTCAAATTAAAAAATTTGACATAAGATTCTAATCATTAATTTTTCATATCTAATAATTATAATTTATTGAAAATTAATAATTAATTATTAAATATAACTCAATAAATTATATTCGTTAGATTTACAAAAGATTAAAAAGTTTAATATCACTTCCCCTATATAAAATATTTAATACCAATCTATAAAATGTCCAACTTTTTCCTCTAATACATGTCACTCCAACTTTTGAAAAACGCGAAGGTAGAGATTATACACATTATTACAACTTAAAAATAAAATAAAATAAATGTACAAATTGAGATATCTTATTGTCATATCTTTTTGAACATTTGTCTTTTTGTTGTATGACATGAGTCTTCTTTTCGTCACGTGTCAAAATTTTTAAATCATTAATGGATTTTAACTCTAGAAACTACAATAAAAAGCTCTTTGTGAGCAAAGACAAGCTTTGGTAAATATATTCATATCAATCATAAGAAGAATATTGACCTTGTTAATTGTCAAGGCAAAACACAAGGTTATTGGATATATTTACATACTCTATCGTTTGAATTAACTTGATGTCGAAATTAAATTTATATTTTATGAGTATTCAGGTAACTAATTTGGGGTTTAGTCTATGTCCAAGTCTTAAGTGTTCATTTAGATGAAAAAGTTTCGAGAGAAAAGAAGGAAAAAAAAAAAATTCATTCAAAGAAATTGTTTTCATTATTAAGTGGTCATGATCTAATTTTCAGATTAAAATATAATTTAACCCTCCTCAGTTTTAATAATGTTTTAAATTATTACCTTACTTTTATATTTTTAATTGTTTCAATTATGTTTTTAATATTGTGTGATAGTAACCAATTAACATATTTACTGATATATGATAAAATTTTAATTAACGATGTTAGAGGGCAAACAATAATTAAAGTCTACGAAGCACCGACACATCAAAAATCCTAACGTGTCGTGTCTGACATTTTCCGACATTCTTAGACACTCCGACACTTTAACATGCATTGTAGAAACTCAAAAAAGGTTCAAAGATTTCGTTGCATTGTGTTTTTAGTTCTAATTATTAGATTCATCAGAGTACTGTTATCATTTTATTAAATTTAATATGTTTCTTTACAAAATTAATAAGTATTATAAGTTTAGTTTTATTTTTTGTTAAATTATTGAATATTAAATATAATATACGCAACATAAATTAAAAATATTATTTAATATCAAAACGTGTTTTAACGTGTCGAAATCTTATATTTTTTTAGAATTAACGTATCGGAGTGTCGTATCCGTGTCGGTATTGGTGTTACATAGATTAAGGGTAATAATAATAATAATAATAATAATAATAAATAAATATAAGAAAAGGAGGCAAACGAGTCGAAACATTACTCAGTATCGGTGCCGTGACGGTATTCTCTCTCATCGCCTCTAATGGCGGCACTGTGCCATACACAATTTTCCGGTAAATTTGCTTCTTCTTCGTTCATTATTATTATTATTATTTGTATATTTTATTTTATGCGCTTTGTCTCCACAGTATCATATCTCCGTGCCGTTCCCTCTTTGTAGAGATCGAGTTTTTGAACGCCCATGAATCTGTACTTATAAATTAGGTTTTTTATTTAGCTACTGTATGAAATTTGAGTACCGTGAAACGCAACTGCTAAATAATATAAATGTAATTGTTATCATTTTCAAACTTTTTAAATGGTGTGGCATTACAAATGTATTAAATGGAACTGATAATTATAAATTGATTGAAGGAAAAGCTGAAAAGCATTCAAATGTACTTAAAAAGTATTAAGAATTCCACCATTTATTTCTCTGCACCAAGAAAACTTACATAGAAAGAACGGAAAGAAAGAACTTGGTGTTTTCTCATTGATAAAGCTTTGTTGACAGTGTATGTACCAAAAAAAAAAAAAAAGCTTTGTTGACAGTGATTTCAGAACAAATTACTTGATAGATTTAGAGAAGCTGTTATTATTTTGTGAATTAAATACATTTCATATGGTGCATTAGAATATTTCAGTAAGCTACGTGACCGACTGTGTTCGCTGTTCATTGTTTTATGTTTAATAGGTTGCAGTCAACATACAAAGAATTTAAGCATTTTGTCATTTGCTAACTTTAACTTTTGGTTATATTGTTATTAAATCAAACAAACCCTTAGGGTTAGTGTTTAACAAAATTAAGCTCTCTTAAAGTGGTTGCATTGTGTACAGAAGAAATGAAATGAAATGAAATGATGGCTTTCTCCAGCATGTATTGGCAGCATAATTATATGTGCATGGAAACAAAAGAAAACAAAAAAATTTGACTTCATTTTTCTGAAAGTTATTCATACTTCATCGTAGCCGATTGGCAAATTGTTCTACCACTCTATGCAAGTTTGTCTCTGTAGTGTAAATATTGTGTAAATATGACATTTTTTTGTACTGCATTCTCTCTGTGTCATTTTTTGGGCACCTTCTTGTATCATTTTTGTTTCTCCTTTACCATTTTTTGGAGATTAATCATTAATTAAGGTATATATTTTCAATAGTTATTTACTGGATATAAGCTTATTGCGAAGTAATTATCTCTCCTCTTTGTAAAGGTTATTTCCTCATCCAACCAATGTCTGCAACATAGCAAGAATACTGAGTTGCTTGCTGTCCATTTTATTTTATTTTGCAGCTAGCTATGACAATCTTGAACTTCAAGAAGTTATTTCTAAGGGATCATTGGATTTTGATGAATGGACTTTACTGATATCAGAGATTGAGAAAATATATCCTGTAAGTTTGATTCCAATAATTCAAAGTGGGTAATTGACTTTCTTTTATTTTTTCAGTTATTTATGAGATCAGCATAACAAGTTTATGCTTGATTTACAATGTAGGACTATATCATAATTTAATTTGAATCTCATTTAATTTAGCTTAATTGAATTAATTGAGAAATCTAGGATTTTAATTAAACTATTGCCTTTGTTGTTAGTCTATAGTTGGATGATTCCTCTCTCTTCTTTGAACTATTGCAGTAGTCTGGTAGATGATTTCATTAAGGTAGGTTAGAAGTTAGATAGTTTTTATTCTCTTTCTCTGAATTTTTTATTTTTTATTTTATTTTGTTTGATAAAATCTTTATTAACTGAAAAGAGAAGTACAGAATCAGAGGAAGTCCTCCTGAAGTAGCCAAAATACTGAGGGGAACCAACTAAAAAGGGCCGACCCAGTTCAAATACCCACTTCGTGAGTGTCTGGGGAAGGGAATACTCTAGGCAGCCTTTTCCCTGCTTTCTGCATAGAGGCTGATTCGAACCCGCAACCTGACACACCACGGCAAGCAAGCTTACTGCTGAGCCAAGCCGGCCCTTCAATACCTCTTCATATACAACGATGAAATTTTCCACACTACTGAAGCTGAAGTTGCTTCATATTCAAATTTTATAGGTGTTGCAGATGTAATACTGGTGATATTACTGTCATTATTAAAGTAACTAGTAAGTTAAATGATGGATTATGTAGTCCAAAACCAAAAAAGAAAGGAGAGTTGAAGTAGTTGTTAGATTATGCTTATTAAATTATGCCATCATCTGTTATGGAATACAATGAAAAATTCAACTCTTTAGTGCTGAACATTTTATTTCGTACTTAGTAGGCAGAACCACCTTATATATGGAAAAGCTATAAGTCTTTTTGTTTAATTTAAATCTCACTCTGCATAGGCCTCTTTGAAACTATTTCACCAGTCATGAATGTAATAATAAATTATGAGATATGGTCGCAAAAACAGTAATAATTATACGTGCACGCACACACACCTACCAGAAAATGAAGGCAGGGAGATGGAATTGTGTCTGGAGAAGTCTATTAAGAGGGAAAGGGAGGAGGAGTCTAACAGAATGAAGCTTATTGGATTTATTGGTATATGAGTCTAATTGAGCCTATTTTTGCAGGATGACGTGGAGAAAATTTGTCTAGTTTATGATAATTTCTTGTCCAAATTCCCCTTGTGTTATGGGTATTGGAGGAAGTATGCTGCCCACATGGCATGCTTGTGTACAGCGGATAAGGTTGTTGAAGTCTTTGAGCAAGCTGTGTTAGCAGCAACGTATTCAGTAGGCATGTGGCTTGACTATTGTAGCTTTGGTATGTCGGCTTTTGAGGACCCATCTGATATTCGGAGGTAAAAATAGTTAAAGCGCGCACGCACACATTTGTTTGGATGAATGATTTAGGTGGAGTTCTTCCATTATATACACACACACACACACACATATATTTGTTTGGACGAATGATTTAGGTGGAGTTCTTCCATTATATATTTGTTTCCACACACATATATATAAAGCAAGCAAGCAAGCGCACACATATATTTGTTTGGATGAATGATTTAGGTGGAGTTCTTCCATTATACACACACACACATATATATTTGTTTGGATGAATAATTTAGGTGGAGTTCTTCCATTATATATTTGTTTCCACTCTTCCATTATATACACACACACACACACACACATATATATTTGTTTGGATGAATGATTTAGGTGGAGTTCTTCCATTATATATTTGTTTCCACACACATACACATATTTGTTTGGATGAATGATTTAGGTGGAGTTCTTCCGTTATATGTTTGTTTCCACACTCTAACCTATTTGTACTCTCTGAAAGTTTTTCCTATTGCTTATTCTGAAAGGCAATGAGATGATTTTCTTGATATATTTTTGCTAGATTGTTCAAGAGAGCTATTTCCTTTGTTGGGAAGGACTTCTTATGTCATACCCTGTGGGACAAGTATATTCATTTTGAGTTTTCCCAGGAGCAGTGGATTTCTCTGGCCGACATTTATATCCAAACTCTTAAGTTCCCAACCAAAAAGTTGCATCAGTATTATGATAGGTATGTCTTCTATTGTGAAACTTCTGAGTCTTTAAAGTGGCTTTTAGAAGCTGATGTAAACTTGATGTTAAAACGATGCTTTTTTACAAGGCTATGCAGTCATATTTGTAATAATTTTTATACGGATTGCCTTGTTCTCCTTTTTTTAGCATTCTCCTGTAAGTTTTATGTTTACAAATTTGAGGACAACTTATATATTTGGGGTTTCTGTTTTTCTTTTTTCCCTGTGAGGTAGGGAGAGAGAGAGAGAGCAGGTTGGGGGAGTTATGACAACATTTTCTGGTTTTATAGGCAATATTAGTAAGTATATGTTGAAATTATGAAGTGCAAATATATGATTAAAATTGTAAATAGAAAAACAAAATAAGTTACTCAATAAACGGATTTTACAGCAATTGGAAGTATAGATTCTTAAAACTATAAATATACTCAAAACAGCTATTTTAAATTATTTATTATTTTCTATAAATATTATAGTAAATCAAAATATATGCTAATTTCATTTTTTTTTTAAATTGGTAAACAAACCACCTGTGGATCGTTCGGCTGCTATTTTATATCGTGAATCGTAAGATTTAGAAACATAATGAAAAATGACTTGAAAATATATAATATCATATAAATCCAAATTCCAAAAAAATTCAAATAGAAAATTACATAAGTAGCCAAACTTAAAACCAGTTTTTGAGTATCGAGTGTCTCTATTTTCTGTTCTTATGTGTTTCTGGCTTGGACGGAAGAAAAATCAAGAACAAATGTTCCTTGGTCAAGACGAGAAAGAAAAAGAAATCGAATTGGGATCTTCTTAATTTGGATTTTTTTGGGAATTTGAATTTTGTGAAATCCACAATCTTCCGTTAAATGACTTTCCAGATTCTCCATAATTTGAATCATCGCTTCATGGTCATTTCTCTTTCCAAAATCGTTTTGGATTTTGAATCGCATATCCTTTGATACGATTCGCGATACGGAATGAAATAGTGCAATTCTGCGATTCAAGGAACAATTCATGGCCTGCTCCAACAAATGTTTGATTTGTATCGTTTTTGTTCTGTATCCAATTGTATCGTGCGATATTAATTACAATGATCTAAGCATTTAATAAGTCAAGCTCAAATAGCTGGTGAAAGGATTGGCTTGACTAATATTAGGGGGTTAGGGTTGTGGGTTTTGGCAACTCTTTTGGAAAACCTGATTTTTAATGTCAGTTTCTGTTTGATTCTTGATTTCGGAGCTTCCAGAGATGTTAAATAACTGAAATCTCTATTAATCTGCCTCTCACCTCACTCAAATTTTAGTCATTCTCCGCTATTGCTTTTGCGATTTTTACTACTTTTTAGCTTATACTGCAGACTAGCCATTTTTTTGGAGTCTGTAATTCATGTCATTTATTCATTTTTTTAAAATATTTTCTTAGATATTACTTCTGACACAACTTGTGGACGTGAATAATTGTTCTGCTTGTGGAACCGTATAAAGAGTGATTGCTTAACATGTGAATGGGTGTCTGGTGTGTATTTTTATTTATATATACATATATTTGAGTGATGCACTTACCAGATATTAGTTCTGTATTTCTTCAGTTTTAAAAAGTTGCTATCCTTTTTAGAAGAGGGCATGGCAAGCCTGGACAATTCTCCTAAGGAATTGCAAGCTGAACCATGTTTTGATGGTGAAATGCCTATGACTATGTGTTGCAAGGATGACAAGATTGATTGCATTATCAAAGATATGATGGACTCATCTGTTGGATTGACCAGTTCAATAGCCCTAAAAAAGTACAAGATCATTGGAGAACAGCTTTATCATAATGCTTGTGAGTTGTATTCAAAGATTAGTTCTTTTGAGGCTAATATTCAGAGATATTACTTTCATGTCCGGCCACTTGATGCCAATCAGTTGCAGAATTGGCACGATTATCTGGATTTCATTGAACTTCAAGAGGATTTTGACTGGGTACTTTTCCGCACAGTACTCAATAAAATTTGACCATTGCTTATTTTATTTTTAGATGAACCAGGGTTTGCCCTTTATGAACATTGTTGGCTAAAATCTTCCATTTCCCCATTGAGTACAGGCTGTGAAACTTTATGAGAGATGCTTGATTGTGTGTGCCAACTATCCTGAATACTGGATGCGTTATGTGGACTTCATGGAAGCCAAGGGAGGAAGAGAAATAGCAAACTATTCTCTAGACCGAGCAACTGAAATTTATTTGAAGGTATCTTTCTAATTATCTATTGTGTTGATTGACTTTCATGTAAATGGTAAGCTTCTGCATTTACTTATTTTTCACCTGAGAGTTTCTCTAAAGTTGTCTGACAAACAATTGCAAAAGATAAGGGGTTTTAAAGAATGCAAGTATGAAGCATTAAAATCATTGTTATATGGAAAAGGGTGTCCAAGATACAGAAACTAATGCATAATATCACTTTATAAGGGAAAAGGAAGAAGTAAAATGTAATGGTTATGGCATTGGCTTCTATTTGCTGCTCTGCTCGTTATTGATTTCCTGGAGTCTTCAGTTCTGATATGCAGATAGATTGGGATGCAAAGTAGCACTTCCTAACTGTTTTTTATTCATCTCCCTAAAAAGTTGTCCCCTTTTTAACCAAAAAGAAAGAGAGGAAGAATTATGATTTAGGAACTTGTCAACAAAATTTCCAATTCAAGAAATTAACCATTTTCAAGTGGTTCATTAAATCTATATGCGGTTAACACATTAATCTGTATTAGGTAAAGACACATCAATGATTTTATATTTTTAACAAGGGCCTTCACACAAGAGACCTTTGGGCTATAAGCATGGACAATGCACAGACCCATCCTCTCTTGAGGTGGAATTTAAATTTTATTGCGAAGAACGGGGGCCGGAATGATCAAACTCTTGACCACTTGATCGCATAAGCTTTGACTTGTTTAAATTTTATGTCCTACTGAAAAACTTGTTTAATTCCTTTCTCCTCTAGGATTTGACTTCATAGCTTTATGCATGACTTGGCAATGTTTATGGCTCCATCATATGTTCATTGCAGAGAGTGCCAGCAATCCATTTATTCAATGCCAGGTTTAAGGAACAAATAGGAGATGTTTTAGCTGCTCGTGCTGCATATATTCAGAGTGGTAAAGAGACAGATTCAGACTTTGTGGAGAATGTTATATCAAAAGCTAATATGGAAAAACGTTTGGTATGCAATTAGCCTTTACTACAATTGAAGAATAATTAACTCTGCAATGCCCGGATACAGAAAAGTGACTGCATGTGCTGCTTTTTATATTTGTTGCAGGGAAATATGGAATCAGCTTTCAGTATATACAAAGAAGCACTAGAAATGGCTGCAGCACTGGAAAATTTACATGCTCTCCCCATTTTATATGTTCACTTTTCTCGGCTAAAATATATGGTAGGTAGTATGAGCTCATCTGCTTGGAGCATTGGGTCTTAACAATTTTTTTATATTGATGTGATTGAGGATTCTCTAATTATTATGATAAAAATCAGTGGGTCAAGATTTTGAGAACATTCATTTTCCTCCGTAATTTTCATTTTTTCTTTTGATTGGCTCCTTCTAGATTCTACTTAGAAGCAATTCAGATCTTTGGATATCACTACTAATGATTGAGGATATCCTTCTTGGAAAGTACACATGTCGTTACTGTACCATGTCAGTTTATTAGTACACTTGTTGTATACTTTTTCTTTGCTGTGAGAAAACTGTAAAATACTATGCTGTAAATTATCTCATTATATCATCTACATTAGGAAATTTTCTGTAATAGATTTCATTCATAGACCTACACACATTTAATTCTACCTTTTATTCAATTAGGAAATCTCCAAAATCTGAGATTCTAACGTTAAAATATTTTCCTTTTTTGTCAAGGCTGACTGTGTATAAATTCAGCCTATCTACTATCAGTAATATCATCAATAATAGAAATACATTCTTCAAATTCTGAGATTTTCTTTTTCTTGTCACTAGCATAATCCATTGGATTGTCTGGAAAGGTTTCTTCCTATCACTGTTTTTCCTCCTTTGTTTATTGTTTCTTTCTTTTCATACCAGCAATACATTTGGCTCTGTAAAGTCAAAGGGAATAACTTTCCTTTGAGTTAGAGAATTGGTCTGGGTACCTTTAGGCTATCATTACTCATTACAATTAGTGACTGACAAAGGGTTGAAGCAAGCTTATCAAAATTATACTAGGAGGAATTCTTCAAAATGGAAAACAAGAAAGAAAAGAAAAAAAACCTGTCATTTCTTTATTGCATGCTGATGTCAGGTGTAGTTAACTAATAATATTTTTTTTCCCCTCTTGTTCCTCTCTTGGCGTTAAGAGTACAAACAACGTGGATGCTGCTAGAGATGTCTTAGTTGATGGTATCAGAACTTTGCCTCAAAATAAATTGCTTCTGGAGGTATGTTTGTCTTTTGTAATATATTACTAATATAACTTTTGTGAAAATAGATAGACCTAAGCTCGAACTGTTCCCAGTAAGCATGCATGTATATACACTCGTCTGGGCTGAGTTATCAACTGCTTTATAGAAGACCTATTGAAACACCAGATAAGAAAAACTTTTCATTACTTGCTGTTACATATACACGGAGAGGCCAATTCATACTGGCAGAATAAGTCAAACTATCTAGTTGCTTCTGACCTATCATGGATTGTGGGACTTCTTCCAACACCCTCCCTAAATCATGGGTTAAAGGCTTTAGGTGTTTGAATTACCCACTAAACTAAAATGTGGAACTAGAAAAGGGAAGTTCATATTCTCTCCATATTGCAGCATTATCAAAACCAATTCACCTTACCCCATCAGGCAAAACCTCTTTTGAGCTGGTGTGAACTGTTAGAGATGTAATTCAAAACCATTTACTTGTCTTCACATAATGGCTTAAAACTTTTAGGAGAGTTGGTTCATAACATGTGGTCTAGAATTCAATCTTTGTCGTCCCCATTCTTCTAAATAAAAAGTTAAATTTCAGTACGAGGTAGGTGTACTTGTGCATTGTTCACGCGACAAGCCCAAAGGACTCTTGCATCTTGCATGAGGGGGCGTGGGCGTGTTAGAGATATTATATAAAATGATTTATGTGTCTTCTTCATCTAACAACTTAAGCTTTTGGGAGAGTTGTTTGTAACATCCCGGGCGCTGACGAGGGCGGGGAGTGATTGCCGGTGCGTAAGGGCACGGACAAGGAGCGGCTCCTGGCAGGCTTCCAGCGGCGGGGGTACATGAATGAATCGAATAACACCGGAAAGAGAGGGATTTCAGAGATTGTACTGGTATAGGACAACACAGCTCAGGATAGCTTATAAGAATTAATTAGTACTACCTATACTAACAAGATGCATCTACTTTTCGGTAGCCCAGAACGGAAGAACTCCATAGTTAAGCGTGCTTGACTTGGAGCAATTCTGGGATGGGTGACCTTATGGGAAGTTTTCCCGGGAAGTGTGCTAGTGAGGACAAAGCACGTTGAAAAGTCTCGTGTTAGTGTGTGAGGACAGTCGTTGATCCTTGCAAGTTGCCAAGCGTTACAAGTGTTATCAGAGCAGGGCCTCTCATCCAGTACGGTGTGGTTCGAGGACGAACCAGGCGGAAGCTGGTGGGCATGTAACATCCCGGGCGCTGACGAGGGTGGGGAGTGATCGCCGGTGCGTAAGGGCACGGACAAGGAGCGGCTCCTGGCAGGCTTCCAGCGGCGGGGGTATATGAATGAATCGAATAACACCGGAAAGAGAGGGATTCCAGAGATTGTGCTGGTCTAGGACAGCACAGCTCATGATAGCTTATAAGAATTAATTGGTACTATCTATACTAACAAGATGCATCTACTTTTCGGTAGCCCGGAACGGAAGAACTCCATAGTTAAGCGTGCTTGACTTGGAGCAATTTTGGGATGGGTGACCTTCTGGGAAGTTTTCCCGGGAAGTGTGCTAGTGAGGACAAAGCACGCTGAAAAGTCTCGTGTTAGTGTGTGGGGACAGTCGTTGATCCTTGCAAGTTGCCGGGCGTTACATTGTTCCTGACATGAATAAAGGTTAGGCTCACCAATAACTAGTGCTTACTGCTTAAATTGGCAAGATCAAAGTTTTGGCCACTCGAGAATGGTTTCATTTCTATCAAGCTTGAGCTGTTAGGCGTAGGCTTGGGAATGATTTTATTCTAACAACCATCAATTTTGTTTTTTGGGATAAAATCATCATATTATGATAAAATTTCTTCAATTGTTTTTGTGTTCTTTTTCAGGAGTTGATAAAGCTCTTAATGGTGCATGGAGGGCCAAAGCACATGGCTGTGATAGATTCAATTATTGCAGATGCAATATCTCCAAGGTCTGATGGATCTCAAAGTCTGAGTGCAGAAGATGCAGAGGATATATCGAACTCATACCTGGAGGTTATATTTTTAATATGAACCCAATTATACTTGAGTCCATCATTATGATTTAGGATTAAAGTAATATAAGGTTGATCCGTTCTTTTTATTTATTAGTCTTTTTTCTTAAGATTGGATTTGGACCCGTTCATATTAGCTAAATTTATAACCCTGTGCTTGTGCAGTTCATTACTGTTTAATTATGCACAATATAGTGTTGTTGACTTCGTAAAAATAAACTGATGGCTTTTACTCTCTTTCCAATAAGTTTTTTTCTTTCATCTCAGAAAATGCTCATTAACTTGTATTCATTTTATTGAAAAGAAAGAAAATAAAGTTTTTTGAACTTTTTATTGTTTGTTTGGTTTACTAGGGATTGATCCTATTTATACTAACATTTTTATTGTAAATTTTTGCCGCTTGAGCTAAGCCCACCTAGACAATTTGATACTAGCATTTTATTGTTGATAACAGTTTGTTGACTATTGTGGAACCATACATGATGTACGGAAGGTATGGAATCGGCACCTAAAATTATTTCCAGACTCTGCCAGGATAGATTTACATCAGCAATCAGCTAAATGTAGATCACTAAGTTCGATTAAGGACAAGAGAGAAGCGATTTTTGTTTCCATGCCTAATCAAGCATCTAGAGATTCTAGTTCTGACTCGCATGCTCATTTACCTCAACAAGACAAGAAACGGTCATTGATGAAATATTGTGATACCCAGTCTGATGCTACTAATGATGGATTAATGTTGATGGAAAATCATATTACTCAGTCAGATGATACAGGTACTTACAGGCTTCAAATCAGGGAATCAGATGACAATGCAAAAGATAAAGGAAGAGAATTACCTCTCCCAGTTTCTGAGGAGCCAAGAGATAATGATCCTGAAAATTATGTGCCATCTTCAGATTTAGTGCAAGTGAAAGAGGAATCTACCAAAGTTGTAAAGAATTTTAAAAAAAATCATTCTGAATCTGAATTTTCATCAGAAAATTTATTACTTCAAACTGCCAGTGGAAGTCAATTATCAGAAGCTTTGCAAGCATCCAAAAATGAAAATGCTGCTTTTTCTGAGGGAAAGTGTGAGATTGAGCCTGAAGAATTGGAGCCACCATCTCTGAGAAGTATGTCACTGGACCCCCATGAAAGAACATGCCCATGCCCTGATTCAGGACCGATGACGTCTCAAGAGGAGCGCGGCACAATTCCAGAAAGCAGCAAGTCAAATAGTAGAGCAGTAGTGGGTGGTCATACTGCGAATCAAGACAACTCTGCAAGCACTCAAGACTCAGAGTCTGCCCAAATTCACGTTGAAATAAACAGTCCATATTCAGCATGCCATCGAGATCATGGAGCAAGAGGACCACTTCTTCCACCCCGGTTTTCTAGAAATAGTGGTGGAAACTGGCATCAAATGCGGAATGCTGGTAAATTTCGTAGAGGTCCCAAATATGGTTATCGCGGATATACACAGAGAAAACAGCACCAACGGCAGCAGCCATCTCCACAACAGATCCATCCAGCTGAAGTGGGAGTAGAAATGCCTGCAACTCCAGGTTTCTCTTCCCAATCTGTATTACAAGTTCAGCAATGCAGTCAAGGACAAAATCAGTTTCAAGTTGCAGCTACTCCTACTGATTTTATGGCAGCTAATAGTTGGCCTATACAAAACATTCAGATACAAAACTCTCCATCTCAGTCTCAATCACCAGCCAATACCACATCACACGTATTGCAACAAGCAATGCAAGGCAATGGGCAATATGGGTATATGCAGAATGGCCAAGAATATAATCAGATATGGCAATACTATTACTACCAACAGCAACAGCAGTTGCAGCTACAACAACATTATATTCAATTGCAACAACAACCATTGCAGCAAGAACAGTCACAACAAGTTCAAGAACAAAGTCAGCTAGAATGTCTTCAACCACAACATCTGCAACAAATGCCGTTGCAACAACTGGTTCTGCAGCAGCAGCAGCAGCAGCAGTACTTTCAACAGCTGCAAAATCAGCAGCAAGAGCATCCTGTTTCCCTTCAGCAGATGCAGCCATCAGTTCAGGTACTGTAAGTGTTGTAATTATGTGTTTTTGTAGTAGGAAAAAAGAATATGAATATGAATATGTAAGGTACCAGACATACAGAGACTGATATTGGAAATAAAAACTGGTAACTCTGTATCAATAAGATATCAGAGGCATGGGTGAATAAATACAAGAAGAATATGACAAGTATAGACTTCCGAGAACAATTCTAGAGGTCTGGGTTCTCTCCCAACTTATATCTTAATCCCTTCTTATCCTCCATAACCTATTTAACACTGCTGAGTGCTGATGGTTACCAAGCAGTTACTGAGGCTATCAACTACAGCAGTTACTGCCTACATCACACACCTACAACCATCCTAATACGTTGGTTTGTGATCCCCTAACTGCCTAATCCCCTACATCCTATTAATTGGGATGTGACCCCTTACTGCCCTTCCTACTGTACATCCACAGGATAGGCAGTTTCCTTACAGTATTCCCCTCCTAAGACTCGCACCTTGTCCTCAACGTGGAACTCAGGAAATTGCTCATTAATTTCTGCTGATGATTCCCAGTACTCTCAAAAACATGAAGATGCAGTGCAGCCACTTAATCAACACTTCTACAGTCCCATCCTCAGCAACTCTAAACTTTGTGGTTATTATATATGGTTTTGTCATTATTCTGGTTACTCTTTGGCTCTTTTCCAACTCTAGCATAGCATTGAGGTGCAAAAAATCGGAAAATGTTTATCATACCCTTCTTTTCCTACAAATAGATCATTCTCCACGGATGAATCACACTAGTGGCAATATCTTTTCCCGTTGATGATTGTTTTGATGGTGACTTACGGTGGTTATGATTGACATCACACCAATCCATCTTTGTCCCAAATTCCCATCTTTGCCCTAGATATAATCTGGCCCTATCTTCTTCCTAGATGCAGTCTGGCTTGTCTTTGTCCCAGATTTTATGTCAAAGTTTTCTGGTCTTTATGTTTTTTCCACTGTTCAAAGCTTCCAAATGTTATTTTTGATGAATTTGGATAAGTTTTAGTTCTTGCTATTTATGGTTTCTTGCCAAGAAATTTCTTTTCATGATCGTTTCAGCGAAGTTCCTTCTTCCTTAGCCATGCAATATTCCACCTTGCTCTTCAACCTCCTGATCATTCCAGTCATCATGTTGAGTTATCTCTCCAACAATGTTCTATCTGGCACCTCTAACATCCCTGAGTTGCCTTTCCAAACAAATTTTATGAAGCCTACTTTATTTTTGTTATTTTCTTATGAGGCGTTACTCTTTGACAACCTAAGTAAGCTTTAACTTAAGAAGGAGTGAGAGAATATCTAGAAAATATTTCATAATATCTTTTTTTTCATGTTATAGTATTCTAAGGTATCTTAGATGATCTCTTAGAAGTGGTTTCCATATACATTATATTTTCATGATTTGTTTCCTTAACTAATTAAAATTAGGAGTCTAATATTATTATAAATAAGGGTTAATACTTTATATTTTATATCACATCAAATCTATATTAATTTCAGATTTTTCAGTTCCCATGCCCTCCTTTTGAACTTATAATTATTCTTTGCAATGGCAGAGCAGCAGCCATCCCGTAGCAGACCAAGGGCAAGCAATAGTGACATCGCAGGTGAGTTAAATCAAATTCTTAATATAAAAAAATTTGGTACCTTGGCTTGGGAATGAGTTGTTTTTATGTTGGTGAATTCCGTACTGGTCTTAATTTACTGCATAAATGGCTTATTTTCTGACTTTTTCAAACATAACCTATATCTGATTTTGTATTTTGGCCATGTAGGGCCACGGAGCAATATTATCGCAACAATCAAGTGAACCTGGGTTGGTTTCTTCTCCTGTTCTGCCTCATCCCCAAGAGAAATCTACCCAAGAAGAGTGACATTTTCTTGTAGTTTTGACCGGTTTCAACTTGTAAATTTTGGAATTTACTCTGCAAGGACTTGGTCCAAAGACACTTGATCTAAACATGAAATTTTTAGCAATTTCCAACTAAAAACAAAAATGTTTATATTAATTTGCATTTATGGTGGAAGAGTATGTTTGAGGTGAAAAGGCTCTTAAACTTGAGGTGTCTTGCAACTCCTGAAAATCAGATTTCCAGGTCTCGTAGAAATTAGGGTTGATTTTATGATTGAGGTGTTTGGTTATAACGTAAATTTTGATATTTGTTCTTGCCTAAATAGCCTTTTAAAACACATCTTTTCCCAATCATCACTTCCCTTATCTCCTTTGCTTTTTAATGGCAGTTGACTATGCAATTCGATCCAAGCTTTTAAAGGAATGAAATTTGCTAAATTAGCTAATTGAATTCGGAATTTCAATTATGTGGAGCGTTATATATATATATATATATATATATATATATATATATATATATATATATATATATATATATATGAGGGAGGACTCACTTACCACCACTAAAGTATATCACCTTTACAACCAATTTGATCACCGTTAGATTAAAATTAAATCCAATGGCTCATAATTAATTCTTATAATCCTAATTTTTTATCTTTCATTCTCTCACATCTTCTCTCATCCTCTCACAACTCTCTCTACATCTCTGTTATTTGATCCCCTTTTTCTCTAGGGTTCACAGCAGACGTGAAATCCTTTTTTCATAGTTCAAAGTAATATTCTACCATTTCTACGATCCATCTCGATTTATTGTTTCAATTTCAGGGTAATTAAAAATCGTACGCTGAATCATGCTTTTCTGAAACATGATTTATTTGATCTAGTTTTTGTGAGTTTAGCCCAATTAGCTTCACTTCCAACACGTGATATCATTGGGATTCTTGACTGAGCATCGACATTGGAGTTGGCCTTAATCAATTAAAATGAAGAAATATATATAGATGTGTAATTCATTATCCTTCACTATTGGACCACCTCACCTTTTCATTATCGATGTCTTTAACTTCAGCCCTACGATTTTAAAACCCATTTGTAAATCACTTGTATGTTTAACTTCGACATCTACGATTTCAAAAACCATTCGGAAATCAATCGTACATTTGAACTAAAATCAGTATTTAGTCTTTTCAAGTACAAGTACAAGGACTCACCTCATACTTTCGTCTGCTATTTTTAATAGCAACTGTCTTATTATTTTCCATTAATAGATCTTTCGAGCTGCATTAGTTATTGGTTTTATAATTCTCATTCTACATGAGAATTCAAATTTTCCTACACACCCTTCAATTTCTGTGCTGACATGAACATACAATTTTTTCTAACACATGGGTCCCACATGTTTTTTATCTCTACAACATGAGATTTCAATTCTCCTTCAACATGAGAATTATAAAACCCTTAATTTATAGGCATATTTTTGTTGAATTGAATTTCGGAACAAACATCTGTATCAACGATCCCAGCTATATAAAATCACGAGTGAAAGCAAGCTGTCTGTTACTTCCAATAGCCAAGTTTCAAACACTTCTCAATCATAAAAATTATGATCAGTTGATGCAATAAAAAACTGACCAAACTATAATTTTGAGCTATCTTAAAATTAATCATATCGAAAATTGAAATTAGTGATCATATTTTTAGTTTACGATACATCCAAAAAAAAAATGGTTAACCACATAACAAACTAATCCTGTTTCAAGATTCCTAACGGCTCTTAATTAATTTAGCCTGTATTGGAAATATGGTCAAGCAGAATATCTAAAATAACAAGGGATTAGAAATTTGAGGTATACTGAACATGTCTTGATAATTTATTTCAATCAAAATCATCACTAGTTGCAGTTTCAAATAAGTATAATCACCAAACTGTAAGGAGTGACTTGAGCTTAGCTAAACAAAACGGTTGGATGAGATCGTAATACTTTTCATGGTGACCCAAAAAACTCAAGAGAGTACATTCAATCACATCACATGATCAGATTCAACTAAAGGTATAAAAAAAATGTATAAAAAAAATTCATTTACTTCAACTTCCATTTTTTATTCACTTTCCAACATTTTGTATTAGTATACAGTATACAATAAATCCAACAGTTCTGGTTAGAACGTTAGGCAAAAAGAGCAAAGTGAAGCAGTGAATCATTAATATTTTTCATCACAATCAAGGCCAATTATTCAAGGCAAAGTAAGAAATGGCCCGGTGCAACAAATAAAGAAAAGAAAGCTAAATAGATAGATAGATAGATAGAAAGACAAATAGAGAGAGAGAGAGGAAAGAGATGAACTAACAATAATGATTTAACATTTCAAGTGGAATTTTACAACTTTTGCATCACTGTGCTTCAGGTAATGAAGGTGAAGCATCAGTAAAATATTATTGCAAAACTTCCTAGACAAAAATGTGTATTCCAAAACTTCTGCAGTCTATTACAAATACTTGCAAAACTCCTGGACAATAATGTGTAATCCAAATTTACATACCTATTAGACTGCCATTAAGGGGATAATCTATTATGTTTTCTTCACGAACCTGCAGATAATGGATCCAAAATTATGAACGCTATGTAGATTTCAAGAAATAGCAGACAATCATCAAAGAACTGATAGTCAGCTTTACACAGGCCAAAATCCATCTACTCAATCAGAACTTAATGGCTTGAATACTTTAAAAATAAAAAAAAAATAAAAAAAGCAAAACTTGCGGTTGGTCAGCTCAAATATCTTTTGCCACAAGCCTGCTCCCTGCCCTTCAGAAGGAACCACATCATCGCCACCCTTCCATTGGTTCACATATAGCTGCATCCATTTCAGTTCAATTTCCACTGTATTAGTTGATGGCATGAGCTCAAGCATGATTTATTATGTTTTCATCTCAGGCAAAACCCATTTATTATATCTTATGTGCATGCATCATATAAAATCCTGTATTTTAGGAGAGATATCAAATCCCTTAATCTTAGGGATTGAATAGAATCAATTTTAATATATTGTCAATTAGTAGACTGTCTTGGACATGGTAGTTAAAATCCCAATTTAAATCTGCGATTTTACGATTTTATGATATTTCTCAATCAAAACGATTCCATCAAATTTCCAAACGCTTTTACGGTTTTACGATTCTTTTACGTTAGAATTTTACGTTTTACGATTTTTTATCCTCCTTTCGATTTTAGTTAAAATCCCGATTTTAACTACCATAGTCTTGGATGTGTTGTACTCTCACAAACATGATAACCACCATATTCTTGAATCACAAGGGCTCTCCTTATAGGTGGTTCTGAGATGTAACATTAACACAACAGTTAATTTGATGAATTAGATGTCTTCTCGGGTGAACCTCAAAACACTGCTACAATGCTTGGCTGATCATGTGGAACTCCCTTCCATCTTGACCATACCACCTAAGATTTTCGGGCATGTGGCATTGTTCATCTCCACAAAAATCAATGGAGACCCTTGCGCTGAGCGATGTGTACTCATTGTTTATAGCCCACACCAGAAGTACTACTGCTACAATCCAATAACTAAGACCACCCACGTCATCATGGATATCATGTTCATGGGGTCTGAGTTCTTCTCTCATCCCACTCCTACTCGCGAAGAGAATCAAGATTCAAACAAGAATTGGTGGGAAAAACATCTTTCCTGGTGTTCGGGATGAGAATGATGTGGCACAACTTCCTGATCCCATTCCACAATTAGAATCTTCTGGGAAAGGATATGCTCAACAGATCATTTCCAATTAAGATAAACAGACAGTTAATAAATATCTATTTCTCAGCTTGAGGGGGAGTATTATAAATAATAATTAATTAGTTATTTTTTAGTCATTAATTAGTGATTAATTAGTCATTAATTAGTTATTATTTAGTCATTAATTTACAATTCAATTAATTTACAGATCATTTACAATTCAATAATATATTTCATTACCCTTTTTCAAGTTGGTATCAGAGCTCTCGATCCTGAGGGCTCTGCTTCCGCAACTGCCGCCTTTAGAGCGGAATCCTATTTGTTAGCCTCTCGCCGCCACCGGAAAATTCTTCCGGGGACCTTTTGGACCAAGAGGACCACTGTTTGACTCCGTTTTTCCAGATCTATCAATCTACGGACGTTTCCAGCAATGGGTCTTTGATCTCGTCATAAAAATCAGATCTTTTTGGCCACACGAGCCTTCTTTGATCAGATTTGATTTTTTGGTTGCTGTTTGGGAGGTTCAGAGACCTCTGCTCGTCATAAAAATCATATCTTTTTGGCCACACGAGCCTTCTTTGATTAGATCTTATTTTTTGGTTGCTGTTTGGGACGTTCAGAGGCTTCAACCACATCATCTGATCTAATAATTTTGCCTCTGTTTGGACTTAAACTTGAAGTTGTTTTGCTGTTTGAGCTCTTTGAAGACTTTTTTCTTGACTTCATTGATAATTACCCACTTCTTTTGGGTTGTTCTCTTTGATCTGTTTTATTTGTCCATGGGACGTTGGTGCACCTATTGTAAGAGTGCTGGACACACAAGAGACATGTGCTTTCGCCTCCATGGAAAGCAAACGGTCTTAGACAAGATAGCAAGGATGCGTGGTCAAGCGCATTTTACTTCCTCTGAAATAACTCCTGCACCTAATGAGACCCAACCGGCATTTCGTTAAGATGAGTTGGAATGGCTCCGAACCATCCTTGATTCTCTGAGTAAGCAATCTGATACTAGTGCTTTGACTATGATTGGTATGAGCTCCAAAACTTATTCTTTCCTTTCTTCATGTAATGATTTTAAACATTCTTGGGTTGTTGATTCTGGTGCTACTGATCATATGGCTTGTTGTGCTGACTCCTTACTTCTTATCATCCTACCATTGGAACTCATACAATAGCCGTAGCTGATGGCTCACATACATCAGTTGCGGGTTCTGGTGACATAAACTTACAGCAGTCCTTACATCTTAAAGATACTCTTCATGTTCCTAAACTCTCCACAAATCTTCTTTCTATTCATAAATTTACAAAAGACTTGAATTGTACTGTAACCTTCTTCCCTACCTATTGTGTTTTTCAGGATCTCGCCATGGGGAAAACGATTGGTAGTGCTAAAGAGCAAGGTGAGCTATACTATCTGGTGTCACAAACTCCCGCAAATAAAGTAACAGATCACATCTTGATGTCTCATGGTCAATCAACTGCTGATTCTTTGATTTGGCTTCATCATAAGCGTTTGGGACATCCTCCATTTAGTTTACTCAAGTTTTTATTTCCGTCATTGTTTTTGTCTAAGTCTGTTGAGTCTTTTCATTGTGATGTTTGTGAGTTTGCTAAGCATCATCGTGTGTCTTTTCCTTCTAGTATTACTGAGAGTGTTGAACCTTTTGATCTTATTCATTCTGATGTTTGGGGTCCTTCTAAAGCTCCTCATTCTTCTGGAAATAAATGGTTTGTTTCTTTTATTGATGATTGCACTCGTATAATTTGGGTTTACTTAATACGTGAAAAGTCTGAGGTACCACAACTGTTCTTTCAATTTTATAAAATGGTTGAGACCCAATTTGGTAAAAAAATCAAGAGACTAAGAACAGATAATGGTATTGAATATGTTAATCACAGTTTTTCCCAATTTATACAAAATAACGGTATGATTTATGAACTTACTTGTGTTGACACCCTTCAACAGAATGGGGTTGCTGAAAGAAAAAATCGTCACCTTCTTGAAGTGGCTCGTGCATTAATGTTTCAGACACATGTACCCAAATACTATTGGGGAGATGCTATTCTTGCTGCAGCATTCTTGATCAACCGTTTACCCACTCGGGTACTTGACCATGTAAGTCCTATTCACTCTATAACTTCTTTTTTCCCTTCTATTCCAACTATGAGTCTTCCTCCACGAGTGTTTGGGTGTGTTGCTTTTGTTCATGTTCATAAACATCATCGCAGTAAGTTGAACCCTAGGGCTATTAAATGTGTCTTTTTTGGTTATGTTCCTGATAAGAAGGGCTAAAAGTGCTATCACCCTGGTAGTAAGAAATTTTTTGTTTCTATGGATGTTACATTTCGGGAATCTGAGTCCTTTTTCCAAGGTTCTCATCTTCAAGGGGAGAATACTTCACCAGAAAACTCATCACCTCCCTTCTTTGAGTTTGAATCTTCAGTGTCTACTCCTTTACCCGTGTCAGTGTCTCCTCCTCTTGTTCTTGTTCCTCCTGTGTCTGATCCTCCTGTGAGTGATCCTCTTGTGACTAATACATGAAGTACACCAGAGATACGGAAGATTATGATACCTGAGTTGGTATATCAAAGAAGGAAACAGCCCACATTGCCTCAGCAGCAACCTCAATCGTCTAAACCACTGGTAAGTCCTGAATCTCATATTTCTGATCATGATGTTAATACTTCTGATGACTTACCCATTACTACTGATTCTGATGATTTACCTATTGCTCGTAGAAAAGGAAAAAGATCTTGTCCCAAGAAATCTTGTTCCAAGAAATCTTGTTCCAAGAAATCTTGTTCCTCCTGTCCCTCTTGTACTCAATACCCTATCTCCCATTTTGTTTCCTCTACTAATCTTTCTATGTAGCACAAAAGCTTTGTTTCAGCACTAGACTCTATTGCAATCCCAAAATCAGTACATGAAGCCTTGAAATATAGGAATTGGGCTCAAGCCATGCAAGAGGAGATGAATGCGTTGGAGAAAAATAAAACATGGGAGGTTATTGATAGACCTAATGGAAAGAAAGCAATAGGGTGCAGATGGGTTTATGCCCTGAAATATAATTCTGATAGAACTCTTGAGAGATACAAGGCTCAATTAGTTGCCAAAGGTTACACTCAAACCTATGGCATTGATTATGAAGAAACCTTTGCTCCAGTTGCAAAGATGAATACAGTGAGAGTCTTGTTATCCCTTGCTGCCCATTACAATGGGGATATAAATCAATTTGATGTGAAAAATGTTTTCCTCAATGGTGAGTTAGAAGAAGAAGTCTACATGGAAATCCCGCCTGGTTTTGATTCTGTAAAGGGAGAAAATAAAATTTGTAGATTAAAAAAGGCCTTGTATGGATTGAAGCAGTCACCTTGTGCCTGGTTTGGAAGGTTTACTAAGGTTATAATGACCTTAGGATATAGACAGAGTCAAGGAGATCACACTCTTTTCTTCAAGCACTCCCATAATGGGAAGCTTACTGTGCTCCTTCTATATGTTGATGAAATTATTATCACAAGTGATGATTTTGTGGAGATCTGCAAACACAACTTCCCTCTGAGTTTGAAGTCAAAGACCTTGGGAAACTGAGATATTTCCTAGGGATAGAAGTAGCTCATTCAAGGAAAGGAATTTTTATCAGCCAGAGGAAATATGTTCTTGATCTTCTCAAAGAAGCAGGAAAGCTCGGGTGTAAACCCTCTAATACTCCTATTGAGCAGAATCATAAGATAGGCTATGAAGAGGAGAGTCCTCCAGTTGATAAAAGACAATATCATAGAGATCATTTACAACTCAATAATACATTTCATTACCCTTTTTCAAGTCAAACTCCATTGTCTCAAAATATTGCATCTTCAGTACCCAACCAATCTCCTGTGCATGCTCCCGAGGCGAGTTCTACTACTTCATATCTCTGAGATAACACTAATATGTACACCGAGTATAAACTTCCTGAATATCTTGGTCAGTAGAGTTCTGGGTGGGGTAGAAGTAGTTCTAAAGGATCCTAAATGGGTGCAAGCTACGAAGGAGGAGTGCAAGCTATGGACAGAAATCAGATGTGGAATCTCGTTAATTACTAAGTGAAAAAAAGCATTGGGATGTAAGTGGGTTTTCACTATAAAGTGTCAGTCGGATGGCATAAAAGAAAGTAACAAAAGCACATGTAGTTGCAAAAGGATATCAAATGTTAGCATGCAAGCTAGCTGACAGTCCTGTCATTCAGAACAAGTAGAAACCAATAAAGAAAGATATCAAAGGTTAGTAGGAAGATTGATTTATCTATCCCGCACACGTCCTTACATTGCCCATGTAATGAGCAGTGTTGAGTCAGTTCGCTTATGCTCCATGGAAGCATCATATGAATGAAGTGTTGAGTTTTCCATTACTTAAAGTCTTCCAAGGAAAGGCTTATGATGATGGGTATTTGGATGCAAACAGGACAGGAAAAGTTATTGATAGGATATCTGCATCAAGGCATCTCACGAGTAGGAGAGAATCTTGTCGCGTGAAGAAGCAAAATGCAAAAAAGTGATGTCATTGCCTAGTGCTGAAGTCAAATTCAGAAGAGTGGCATAGAGTGTTTGAATTATTGTGGCTCAAAAAGTTAGTAATTGAGTTGGGTTATCCTCTGAAATCTAAAATGAAATTATTATTATCCTCCAAAACAGAGATGTATAGGACACGGGCCCATGACATTAATCATCTACATGTCTATGCGTATCGAAATAAGGCAAAGAAAGAAAATCCAGGAGAGAACTTGACACAGCCCAAATAGAGATTGATCATGATTTGAATATGTTCTGTGAAGTAATAGAAGCATATGAATGTTTAACAACGTGAAATCTATTTAAAAAGATAAAATGGTATAGACGTTCAATTTAATGACTACATGTACTTTTTCCAGCTAAAATGAAAGTAGTTTTATTGCTAGAAGCTAGAAAAGATGGATATGTTAACACCTTTATCTCACATAATAAAAAGAAAACAAAGATAAAGAACTAAATACTTATTTATGCAGATATATTTCAGCGGCGAATTTAGATGAAGAATCTGACTAATTTGACATTCATCTACCTGTTAATTGTTTTAAATGTAATTGAAACTGCAGGTGAAAGAATGTTGTAATAATGATTATATATTATTCACTTAATCTCACATACTTGATGTTCATAATCATAACTATGGTCAATTGGTCATGTATTCTGAGCATTGTTTGGGTACACGTTGACTATACACGTTATACACATTTCTATTGAATCTTATCCTTGAGTTTGGCAGCACGATGATTATAATGTCAGTTATAAACTTATCCTAGCCTCGGTTCAATTTGTTTTGCTTTCTTAAAAGAAATGTTATCAATTCATAAAGTTTTTGGTGAATTAAAGATTTGCCTCAATATACTACACATTGCATAAATGATCCTTGAGATAATACCTGAATCACAAACCTTGCGATACTACCTTTCAAGAGAAACAGAGCGAAACAGAGCACTCTGGAGATGTCAACTGAGACTGGATAAGGGAACTAATTGTTGACTCAACAACAAGACAATCAATAATTTATTGTAAAGGTTAATTCATCTCAAGAACTCAAATGGAATGGAGACTTAAATCTAATTAGAGTCCAAAATTTCTCAAATCTAGAATAAAAATAGGAAGAGCTGCTAACTTTGGTCTAATGAGAAACTTATTCTTTGTTACCAAATCTCTGCGCAATGATAGGACGGACATCATCCGCATCAGCCAGGATCTCTAGAAAGGGAAGCAATGACATCAGGGCACAGTCCAATGGATCATCAAACCAACTCTTTATAGGAATACCATTATTCACTTGCAACCGGAAAACCTGAAATGTACAATAAGATTGCAAGGATTAACTAATATCAACATATTTTCAATGAACAAAATCTTCTCGATACTGAAAACTTTTATAGTATTAATCATATGTTTATAGAAAGTGAAAACTGCTTAAAATTGGGAGGTTAAAGAAAGAGAAACAGCAGAGAGGGGCAAGTTCTGTACCTCAGGGGTATTATCAATTATGGCAACTTTTGCAAGATCAACACCTAAAACAGTCAGATCTTTTGTGCACTTTCCATCTGAATAAGTGCATGATTCTCGATACTCTCGACGTGAAATAAGCCTTCCATCAGGATCCAATATATCAAGCAGTTGTTTTGCATATATGCTTTGGCTGGCAGTAAAAATAACTACTTCAAACATCTCTGACACTCTCTCCAAGAATGGGTGGAGGTTAGGTCTCTGTTTTACATTTACTGTGTGCTCTTTCATATTGTAGAAAACAGTAAAACTGAAATCTGGATCATCACAATGTTTCAGAGTAGAATGAACAAGTGTCTCTGCACAAAAGCAAGCATGTATGGCTAACATCATTGGATTTACTACTGTAAATATTTTAGAAATAAGCATCTAAACAAAATGAACAATCAGATTGTGATGAATGAAAGTCCATCTCTGAGAAATATTGAAAGAAGCCAAGTCAAATTACATAAATTTTTAATGAACTACACAATGCATTTTATATCAAAGGATCAAACAAGCTTCATTTGCAAAGTTTGTTAGACAGTCAAGTAATCACTAAGCCCACAAGTACAACACTTTATATATGGAGTAGAGTTTCGTTTGAAATAAATAAAAAAAATCTGGTTTGACAGTTATGTTTTAGCATATTGGTGATCTTTGTAAGCTCTTAGTCATGAACAATTTCCTCGGGTTAATTACTTATACATATTTTTCCTCTTATGTTAGCAAAAAAATTGGAATTTCAACATCACTTCTGTCACTTTGTTTCAGAGTTTTAAATATCAGCCGTGTTGTTTAGAATTTCTTTAATCTCCTTTCATTGTGTTTACTCCAAATTAACTTAATACACAGAATGGATGGATATGGTAATAACTAGTTAGGTTAGTGGTCGATCAATCCGAATAAAAGCAAGACCAAATTGAGGGAGAAGATATAATAAATAAAAATAATATATATATATATATATATAGTAAAAATAAATAAATATATAGAAAACAATCTACCCCTCTTCAATGCTAAAACTTTCTTCACCTTGAAGAATATGCCCAAACCATTTCAATTTATTTTCTCATCTCTACATCCACTGGTACTATTCCAAATTTTTGTCGAATATATTCATTTTTTATCTTATCTATTCTTATATGACCACACATTTGGCTTAACATCCTCATTGTCACTACTCCCATTCCATGCTAGTGTTGCTTTTGTAGAGGCCAACATTCAACTTTGTACAGCAGTGCAGGCTTTATTGGCCTAACAAGAATTTTCATGATAACAACGGAGGAACTCTCAATGTAAAAAAGGAATATAACAAAAAAGGTACTATGAATCCAAAGCAGCTTGTGTTTCATAACCCAAAATCATAATGTAAAAAAGGAATATAACAAAAAAGGTACTATGAATCCAAAGCAGCTTGTGTTTCATAACCCAAAATCATAATGTAGTAAGACACATTCGCTTCAACCTATGATGGAAATCATGATATCATTAGCATGTGAATTTACATCTAGTGCTATATTAAATAAGTAAAATATTAATTTAACATTAACCAGGAAAGTACTTAATTTCTTACCATCTAAATCAAGCACTAGGGTTACTGACTTTCTTCTCTGAGATTGCTTTGGTATTTCATTGAAAAGATCACTCCATTCTATGTCTGATAGTTCTGGAAAATTCTTGATAAACAATTGTGGATCAAAAAAATCTGCCTTATCCAAGTCATTTTTAAAATCAGAATCCTGGTTGCAACACAATGCTGAATACAAGCTAGCATTTTCTCGAACCACCATGGCTTCTTCAAATGATATGATATCAGAAGTTTTACCAATTTTAACGTCATCTTCAACTTCAAGAGCAGGCAGGACCATATACTGGTCAGATGCATCACAGATGGTTGGCTCAGAAGATCTATAATCACATAAGTAGTTGAACTGATAGATATCATCATCAAATGAATCTCCATCAAAGGGTAAGCTGGGAATGGTCATATCAGAAACGTAGAAGTCAGACACATCACATGTTTCATAGCCACATATGCTTCTTCCCCCATCATATTCATCAGCTCTTAGAGTGGCCATGTCAATATCACCAATGCTCCCTACTACACAATAAAAGTTTAGAACATAAAATAATAATATGCAAATACTCTAGTCATAAGTAATAAGGAGTCAGATATTGAGCTACAAGAAGTTTAATCAAGAAGGCAAGAGCTTGAAGATTAAAAAATCTCCCTAATTTGATTCAGTTTAGTTTTAAAATTGAACTGGACAATAAATCTCATTGCTTTGCGATTTATAGATTTTAGGTCAATATCATATTTTCAGTGACAGGATATTTTAATAGATTTATTATGGAGTATGGACTTAAAGATGAATACTACTCCCTTCAGTCCCCCTAAGAGATTATTTTGCAAGTAAACCCTAGCTGCTAGTTGTGAGATGCATCTTATTTTATTTGGTGTGATGCCAATGTTAATCTCTGCTTTTTTATAGTCAATTTCTTTCCTTTTCTTCAGTTTCATTGAGTGCTCAAATCCAATTTATTTGGTTAAGCATTTAAAATTAAGCCCTTCGAATCCCTAATAAATCTTGCTTTAATTTTCCTAAAATCCCTTCAAACCTTATATTCTAAACACACTGGTAAACAACAGCATCTCAAGAGTCACCAATTGACTATTTAATCCTCATTTTTTTTTTGCTAGCAAACCAGCCATGCCCCCTCTTAAACCCCCTGTGACTTCAAATCCCGAAATTTCTACCCTTAATTCTCTCAAGAAAACCCTAATTTTGATATGTTGAATATTAATTCTTTCGTTGCTCAGTATCATATTGCTATGACATATATTGTCTATTGTGAATGTACAGTGCACCCTTTTAGCACAAATTGTTGGTATTGTAAAGGGGGAAAAACACATGTGCAAGGATCATATAATTTCTGATCTAAATTTCTGCAGCTGGATACGAGAATAATAGATTAGATTATGGTTTGATTTATACTTTATATTCTATAAATGGCCCTGAAATAAATAGAAAAACATACAGTAAATAGAAAACAAAAGTTGGTTAAATCTTACATATCTTGATCATATGTTACGCAAATTTAGGAAGAAGTATAAATTTTGCAAAACAAGATATTATGATATGGATTCCCACTAATCAGAAGTTTACTAAAACCAATGGATAATAGAAACTGATTTTTCAGTAACCTGACAATCTTCCTTCTCTTCCAATTTAGAATAGAATTATAAATTTCCCAAAAACACTGCGTTTTATTTTAATTAAATTCTATGGGAGTCTAAGCATAAGATCAGGTTAATACAAAATTGTCATACCTGCGTCTTCTTCAGTATAATGTAGAAAATGAGCATCCTTAGGCTCATAAGAGTTCGCTGATTCCTAGTAAAAACAACAGAGGTAATACATAAAAAAAATTATTTTAAAAAATGTAGAGGAAGAAAGTTATGAGCATTCTGGTAAATGAAACTAGGGTATTACTAAATTACACAAAAGTAAATGAATATTGTATAAAACAAATACAACCAAACTTTACCATTCTTTCCGGGAAAGAGGAATCAAGAGAAAATGATTGCAGCTGCTGAGATTCAGAGTTGTCTTTATTCAAAAATTCCTTTTTGTCAATGGATTCACCACTTACAACAACATCCTTAGGAGGCACAGGTGTCCTTGAGGAAGCTATAAAGAATAATAAGAACTATTAAATGTCGTCAAAAATTAAAATCAATTTCAGCATAAATTCAAAAACAAACTCATAAAATAAGCAGAAAAAAGAATTGACACAGATGCTTAGACAGTAAACTGTACCTATTTCTGCCACTTTAGCAGAAATAACATTTTTTGAGTTTGACTTTTTGGAAATTAATTTTGATTTTGTACAGACATAAACACTCTTTCTTTCTAGCTTTGGGCCCATCTTTGGGGAAAACAAAATCGCTATGGACACAATCAAAGCAGCAGCAACAGCAGATGAGTCCTACAAAAAGATAACAAAAATACAAATATTATAATAAAGAAGTGACACAAGAATTGTACTTCCACAGAAGCAAATGTGCATTTTGAAAATTGAAAACTGAAAATTGGAAGAAAGTATTACCAAAAGAACAGTGAGAGATTACAAAAAAATAAATCAAAATCACTGTTACTTCAAAATCAGTTATAACAGAAAAAAGAAGAACAAGAATTCAAATCCCATGATTGTTCCCAAAGACTCAAACCTTTCAATTTGACGTTTTGGAAAGCTTACATTATGCAGAACTCTAACTAACAAACACGAAGTTCAAAGATAACAGGAGAATAATAATATAAATATAAATTGAAACAACAGTGAATTACAGCCATCAACTGCAGAAACAAAAAACAAAAAAAACAAAAAACAAGAGAGAGAGAGAGAGAGTTACAGTGAAATTCAAGAATGACACAATTTGTTTTTTCTATCTATTTGACTTTTATAGTGTGTTTGCGCTGGGATCTGTGGCAACCCATTTCAGCCAATAATAAATTAACAAGTGTACACCTGTGGTAAAGTGGGGGTACATTCAACGCAGGAGGATTCACCGCCAATTCCATTTATTTCAAATATTAATTGGGTTTAAGGCAGTGTTGTCACCGATTTGATTGGGGGGCGGGATATGAAAATTTCAGAAAAATCAAATCACCAATTATTAAAATTTAAAATATATTTAACATAATTTAATAGGGTTAGCATCATTTTACACAAGTGATAAGTTACATTCTCAATCTTGTCCATTGATTCCATTTATATCTAAGTGCTCAAATTTTTAGTAATATGAGCCATTGGATACAAGTGGATCAATGGTCAAGATTGAGTGTAATACTTCTAATTCTTAGTGTAAAAATATCATGCCACAATTTAGTAATTTAAATAGTTGACATTAAATTCAAATTCAAATTGTTCAAAATATAAAATTTAATCTACAAACCGAAATAAAATAAATGAAAATTTAACTGAACAATTTGTGGGGCCAGACAACTCAACTCATTCAATGTCTCCCTGCCTTCTACATTGAAATTTTTAAATTAATAATAAATCAACTCTTTTAAATATCGAAATTATGTTTAAATTTAAATTTTGAATTTTTAACTTTGTAATGGTGGGAAAACTTTTGGAAAATTTTTGGTGACAACTTATTTAATGTCTCACTACTTTTCTTTTGTTGCATATCATGAGTAAAAAAGACCTCTACTCTTCTTTTGTTATATATTCCACTATTTTTTTATGAGTAATTGTTAGCCCTATTAATGCTGCATAAAAAAAAGCAAAAACATTAAAAAAATATTGTAAAATAAAAAACTATTTATATTGTAAAATAAATTAAATGGAAAATCATGTGAACAATTTTTTGTGGCAAACAAATCATTTAATATCTCACTATTTTCTACATTGGAATTTCCAAATTAATAATAACCCAACTCTTTTAAATTTCAAATTTATGTTTAAATTTGAATTTTTAACTTTGTAATGGTAGGGAAACTTTTGGCAAAATTTTTGTGACAGAGAGCTTATTTAATTTCCTACTTTTCTTTTGTTGTATATTACGAGTAAAAAAAATCTCTACTTTTCTTTTGTTGTATATCCCGCTACTTTTTGCATGAGTAATTGTTAGCCCTATTAATGCTGCATAAAAAAAAAACAAAAACATTAAAAAAATTGTTAAATAAAAAAATTAGTTTGTGTATAAATAGAATGTGTTGCTCGGTCTTTTTATTTGGTAATTTGGTAATCAGTTTCTGTGCACATATTTTTCTCTTCTCTGTCTATTTTTCTTCTTCATCTTCTCAAGCGGTTCTTCTATTAGATAAATATGTAATATTTTTTATTTTTTTTTGGCACGTCAGTTGCAGAGCAAAGTCAACGGGGATGAATTTTGAATTCTATCTTTTTACAAGGAAGAGGCTACCCAGATATTCCTACTAAAAGGTGTGAAAAATCATTTTCATGTCCCTAAGTTATTATTCTTTAAAGTCATATCTTTTTTTTTTTTTTGGTACAGAAAAGGGGCAAAGCCCCAACAAAAAGCAAAACAGAAACAGAACCAAAAAAGAACAAAACAAAAAGCAAAAAAGAAAAACACAAAGAAGCAACACAAAGGTCTTAGTCAGGATTCCACATAGATGGTTGGCCAGCAGGGGTCTGGACATCTTTCTCCAATAGATTTTGCAGCTCAGACGGTTGATTCAAAAGAAGGTAGACACCAAGGTGCTTGGAAAGAGCATCCTTTGCTAGCCAATCAGCACAGCTATTAGCTTCTCTGTTTGTGAAAGAAAGAGCAGTCATCCAATTTCTTTCTATAAAAGCTCGAATCCTAACTACCAGGGGCAGTTGTCGAGCATCTTTCCCATTAGAGGAAAGCAAGTTGATTGCTTGAGAGGAGTCACTCTCAACAATCACTTTAGGAGTACCTAGCTGCCAAGCTAGATCGAGACCATGGAGAATAGCCCACAGCTCAGCATGAAGAGGAGAGCAAGAACCAAGGAAAGATTGAAAGCCACCAACCCAAACACCATCCTTGTTTCTCAAGAGACCTCCACAAGCTGCTCTCTTAGAAGAAACAACTCCATCAACATTTAATTTAAGCCAATTCACCTCTGGCCGAATCCAATGAGTGGGAGTCCTGATGCTAAAGGATCTGGAGGTTGGGCTGAGCACCTGTTTAGCATTAGACAAAACCACCCAATTTCTTTGAATCTCACCAGTCACATTATCAGGCATCTTGAAATCTTGTTCATGGCAATCTTTATTTCTCCACAGCCAAATATACCAACAAGATATAAAGAAATAATCTCTCCAATTAGGTTGTCTCACATCAGAAAATAATAAGCGATTATCAAGCCAGATGTGCAAAGTCTGTTCAGTAAAGAACAAAGGAGGCTGAGTAGTGAACAAAGAGCAATTCCAGAATTTAGAGGCACGGGGGCAATCTCTAAAGACATGGAGAATGGTTTCTACCTTATCAGGGCAGAGTTTGCACCTGTCAGAAGTATTTCCCCACTTGGAAACTAATTGGTTGGTCAGAATCCTTCCATGAGTAAGCTTCCAGATCAGAAATTTGTATTTTTCAGGGCCTTTCCATTTCCAAATAATCTCCCAGTGAAAGTTTGGAGATAAAGCATCAAATTTCATCAGGCTTGTATAAGCCTTTTTAACCAAAGAGATCGATGAGTTCAGATCCTTCCAAGCAAGCACATCACACCCAGCTGAAGTAGAGGGAGGGGGAATGGCTGCTATCAAATTAACCACATGTTGTTCAAAGAACTGATGAAGAAAGGTGAAGTTCCAATTGTTGGAGTTTTTGTCAATACAGTCAGCCACAGTATCAGCAATGAGCAGAGGATGGGGTTCCATGACTGCAACATTTAGCAGCTTAGGAATATCTCCAAGCCAATCATCTAGCCAAAAATTGGTGTTTTTACCATCACCAATGTTCCACTTCAAGTTGTCCAGAAGTACAGGCCAGATTTTAGAGAGATTCTTCCAAAGTCTTGAATCATAAGCCTTACTGATGCAATTACCATGCAATTCCACCTTCCTCCCATATTTAGCAAGGAGAACTCGAGACCAGAGCTGGTGAGGATCATGAATAATAGACCAAGCCATTTTCATTAAGAAAGCTTCATTCTGCTTCCTTAAATTAATGATACCAAGGCCCCCCAAGCACTTAGGTTTGCACAATTTCTCCCAATAAACCAGATGGGCTGACCTTTTTTCTTTAGTACCACCCCAAATGAATCGTCTTTGGATTTTTTCAATTTCATCACAGATCCCCAGAGGAATGATGTTATTTTGCATGTGGAACATAGGGATAGAGGAAATGACTGATTTGGCTAGGACAACTCTACCAGCTATAGAGAGATTCTGCTTAGACCACCCATTCAGCCTTTTGTGAATTCTGTCCAGGACTTCACTATAAAGGCTCTTGCTAGCTCTGTCATGCTTCATCATCGAACCCAGGTACCTCCCAAGGTTTTTTGTAGGAGCAAAGCCACAGATGCTTGTTATTTTCCTGGATAGACCCTCATCAATATTCCTTGAAAAGAAAATACTAGTCTTATCTTTGTTTACTTTTTGTCCATAAACATCACCAAACAAATTCAAGATCTCCATGATTTTGGTAATTTGGGTTTCTGAAGCTTCCGCAAACAACATTAAATCATCTGCAAAAAGCAAGTGAGAAATCCTTGGTCCACCCTTTCCAGCTTTCAAGGGTATCCAACTTTTATTTTCTACTGCATCAGCAATAAGGTGGGAGAGTTTCTCCATACATAAAACAAAGATATAAGGTGAAATGGGGTCACCTCGTCTTAGACCTCTAGTAGGAAGAATGGCTCCAGCTTTAGCCCCATTCCAGAGAAGCTCAAATTCAGAGGAAGTAATGCAGGCCATGATTAAGGAGATCAACTTAGAAGGAATACCGATTTCCTCAAGAACTCTTTGAATGAAATCCCAAGAAATACGGTCATAAGCTTTTTCTAAGTCAATTTTCACAGTCATAAAACTTCTTTTCCCTCTCATCCTGTTCATGGTATGAATCATCTCCTGAACAATGATGATATTATCTTGAATATTACGGTTAGGCACAAAGCTGACTTGGTGGGGAGATACCAACTTCTTAAGGAAAGGCTTCAGCCTGTTCACAATGATCTTGCTAATCCCTTTATATAACACAGAACATAGAGCAATCGGTCTAAACTGGGCAACCCTTTCAGGATTTTGAACTTTAGGAATCAGGACTAAAAGGGTTTTGTTAATGTCTTTGATATTCCCAGGATTAAACCAAAGATGGATAACAGAAGCCACAGTTTGCTTACCAATGACATCCCAATTTTTCTGGAAGAATAATGCTGGATAACCATCCGGCCCAGGAGCCTTCAAAGGACCCATTTTAAAGAAAGCTTGATGTATTTCTTGGGGGTTAATAGGAGCTTCCAACATGCACATTTCTTGTTGAGAGAGATTAGGCCATTTAGTTATAGTATTATGCCAAGGTCTAGCTATGTGATCTTCAGTGAAAAGACCCGTATAAAACGCAAGAAATAGCCTTATTATGCTCTCTTCCTCTTTTATCCAGTGACCAGCTTCATTCTTTATGACAAGAATCTTGTTCCTAGCTCTCTTGATCATAGTAGTGATATGGTAAAATCTTGTGTTTTTGTCCCCATCCTCAATCCATTTGGTTCTAGATTTTTGGAACCAGAGACTTTCCTCTGCCTCCAGCACAACAGTGATGTCTTGTTGTAAATTAAGCTCAAGAGGGGATAGGGAATCATCATTAGTAGAATGAATTCTAGCTTGCAACTCTTGGAGACTCAATAACAGCCTCTCCTTCTTAGTTAAGATATCCCCAAACACCTGCTTATTCCACACCTTCAACGGATTGACCAAGCGAGATAAGGAGGAAGAAACATCAAAATTGGGATTCCAATGCTCTTTGAGGAAGGAAGGGAAGGAACCATGATCTTGCCAAGCAGCCACAAACCGGAAAGGTCTCTCTCTCCAATTAGAAACCTGGGGACTAAGAGAGAGCAACAAGGGGTTGTGATCTGAGTTGAGCCTAGGCAAAGCTTTGACAGTAGCTTCAGGGAAGGCAGTTCTCCATAAGGCATTAGCACAAATCCTATCTAGTCTCTTGAAAACTCTGTCCAGGTGTAACCATTTAGATCCTCTCCAAGTGAATTTAGCACCATGACAGCCAAGGTCCATGATGTTGCAGTCATCAAGGACTTCCATAAACTTTGAACATTTGGATAGGTTGGCAGGTACACCCCCTTTTTTCTCATTAGCACTCAAAATCTCATTGAAATCCCCCATAAGAGCCCAAGGGGTAGAGATAGTTTCACTGATTCTTCTAAGGGCCGACCAGAGAATTTTTCTATCTTCCTCTCTAGGGCTGCCATAAACAACAGTCAGGAGGAAGCTGGCCCCATTGCTACAAGTATAGAGGACATGAATGAACTGATTACTTTTTTCAATGAGAGAAAGGTTAAAGGAATCATCATTCCAACAGATCCAAATACCACCCCTGAATCCCACAGCATCTTCCATCAAGTAGTTTTTGAATCCCAGTTGTTTTATTTTCCTAGCAGCCGAGATACCACTAATTCTGGGCTCTAAAATTGCTGCCAAACCAACCTTGTACTTCTTAGTGAAATTACGCAGGGTCATTTTAAAAGATTTCTTAGCTGCACCCCTGCAATTCCAGACAAGGCAATTCATTGGATAATCATCTCAGAGTCAGGATTAATGAGTCCCTGAACACTCTCAATCAATTGGTCTGAAGCCATAACACAAACATTTTTTTCAACAACCAAACCTTTCAGATTTTCCTTGTCAGGGGGTTTAGCCCCATTCATTTGTTCTTCGCTATTTCCCTTGCCAATATCCATTTTAGAATGCTCTCCCTCCATAGCATTTAAGACACACTCTGAGGAAGTAATAGAATTACCATTAATTCTGGTAATGGGGATCTCGTTTCTGGGCCCATTAATCAGGACACCTTGATTAATGGGCTCCTGAGATTTAGAGATCTGGTTGTTCAGATAATTGGATGAAGGGAGCTCTACTGGGCTAGAGCTATTGCCTGCTGGATTGGCCTTCGAAGTAAACACAAAGGAACTCCCCTTGTTCTGAATCTTAGGTTTATAACTTCCTTTGGGATGAGACTTCTTGTAGCCCGATCCATTTATTTTAGGTACTGCCCTAGGAGGAGGCTGATAGGGGTTAGCAATTTTATTCTCTTTTTGATCCCCTGGTCCCTGACTTGCGATAGTATTAGAAGGCTGCAAATTCAGGGAAGAAGACCCCAAAACTATCACAGGGGATTTGTTTCTGTGGCTAATTGTCTTTTTGTTGGAGATGTCCTCACCAAAAGTTCTACCTTCTTGTCCATCGCTCTTAGCATTCGGTTGTTGTTTAAAAAACTTTTTTTTCTGGACCACCATCCAGGGGCCCACTCCTTGATTACAAGCAGGTTTAGTTGCTTCGTGCACGGGCTCCTGCTTGTCATTACTCTCCATCGGCTTCTTGAGCTCAGAGCATTTGTCTATATTGTGACCGTATTTACCACAATTAAGGCAAATTAAATATAGTCCTTCATACTCAACCTTAAATACTTCCCCTTCTAGGATATATTCACCCCTCAACTGTTTAGATAAGTCTAAATCAACACAGATTCTAGCAAATTTGCCCCTATCACCCAAAGAGGTAGTTTTGTCGACTTTTAAAACTTTTCCTATGGAGCTTCCTATCATTTTTAACACGGATTGAACACAGTATTCTAAAGGGATACCTGGAAGACGAATCCATGCAGCAACTCTGTGGATATTTGCTTTTTGGGGGTTGAAGAACGGCTCCCAGCGGCGGATGGCAAGATAGTGCCCCATTAGAACCCATGGGCCTCCTGTGAGAGCCAGATTTAGATCCTCCACGCTTGAAAACTTGACTGAAAAGAAGTCATTGCCCAAATCTGCTACAACAATAGATCCCATTCTCGACCACAAGCTCTCGAGCTTGTTCTTCATATACGCGACCCCCACCTTCTTCCCTAAGAGTTTGACAATGATAGCGTTCTTCCAAGGACTCCTTAGCCTTAGCTTGGCCTCCTTCGAACCCTTGAAGCTGACAGAGCCATCTTCTCCATAACTGACTTGGAACCCTAGCTCGTTGATTTCACCTAGCGCAGGATCAAGTGGTTCACAATGATCCTCCATGTGGTCTTCTTGCCAGAGATCTTCTTCCTCCATCGAAATTCCATCAGATCTGAGAGCATCTGCAAATGATTTGCTCTTCCCAGATGGTATACGCTCCTGTATATTCCCGAAGCTGGCACCTCTATTAGTCGATTCAGGGGAGAATTCCTCCCCATTTTTGGATCTTTTGATACTTCTTCTCATGATTTCCTGATTTTCCTTCGTGATGCTTGATGATGCAGCTGAGATTTCCTTCGTAGAACCCCTTTCCTTCTTAGAACCCATAACTTTGCCCTAGCAGAGAGAAATAAGACGCGCGCGTGTAACCCACGCCTAACCCATTTCAAATTTTTTCAAATTTAGTTATAATCTTTAAAGTCATATCTTTCTGTTTGACATTATGCATTTTTTTTTCTAACAGGTTTTTGCGGTTTACTAAAAGTTATTATTCAGATTGACGTATTTACATATATGATCTAATCAATATTGTGTCTTCAATATTCTTTTAAGACAAGAGAAAAGTTGAAGCCATGTTGCTTATATGCTACCTGCAAATGGAGATTCCAGAAAAGTTGAAGCCATGTTGCTTATATGCTACCTGCAAATGGAGATTCCACAATGGAGGTAATAATCAATTACGTTCCCTGACATTTGTCTTTTATTAACTGGATTGAGATTGTAAATTATGAATAAATCTTTGGTGCTACTGTAGCACTAAAGATTCAGTACATCTCACTAATCAGAATATTATATGTGAGCCAAAATTTTCTCTTTTTTGCCACATTTTTTCTCTCTCATCTGATGTGTAATGCTCTCATTTATGGGATGCACTGAATCTAAGTGCTACAGTAGCACCAAAGATTTATCCGTAAATTATGTGTCTTCTCTTAGAATAAATCTTTGGTGCTACTGTAGCATCAAAGATTCAGTACATCCCACCCATCAGAACATTAGTCAAAATTCTTTTTTTTCTGCCACATTTTTTCTCTCTCATCTGATGTGTAATGCTCTCATTTGTTGGATGCACTGAATCTATGTGTTACAGTAACACCGAAAATTTATCCCTTCTCTTAATGTTGCTAATGAAGGGTGGAGCTAAAGCTCATGCTGCACGGAGGAGTTAAGTTTAAGATTGAAGCATACATACTAAAAGAATATTCTCCTCCAACTAATTTCAAAAGAAAGACAAACATCGTAGCAGATGCCAATTTTTTCAACGTATTTCAAATTAGATTAAGTTGATTATGATGATTATGTGGTAAAACATATAAAGATTGATTAACACTTTCAAGGCATAGACTTGGTTTTTCTATCTCTCAACAGTAATATTTTGTGTTAAGTTCAGTAAAGTGGAATCCCAACCTTATGGTATTTGGAAAAGGAAAATAAAATCCTTCAATTTATTTCATTACTTATCGGTTCATTACTCAAAATTATTTTAACCAAATTAAGATTTAAGATATTTGTAAAGATTTGGATGTAATGAATATTAATGTTACATCCTTAAAGCCATATCGTGTCTTTGAGTTCACTAAGTATATGCTTATGTATTTAAGATTGCAATATCACACTTTGTGTAATGTCTGGCAACTTGTAAGGATCAATGACTGTCCCTATAAATTAATACGAGACTTTTCAGCGTGCTTTGTTCTCACTCGCACATTTTTCGGAAAACTTCCCAGGAGGTCACACATCCCAGAATTGCTCCAAATCAAGCACGCTTAACTGTGGAGTTCTTCTGTTTCGGGCTACCGAAAAGTATATGCATCTTGTTAGTATAGGTAATACCAATTAATTCTTATAAGTCATTCCCAACTGTATCGTCCCATACCAGCATAGTCTCTGGGATCCCTCTATTTCGAGAATTGATTTGATTCATTCATGTACCCCGTCGCTGGAAGCCTGCCAGGAGCCGCTCCTTGTCCGTGCCCTTGCGCTCTAGCGATCACTCCCTGCCCTCGTCAGCGCTCGGGATGTTACACTTTGGCCAAATGTAAACGTGAATAATTTAAGATTGCAAGATCACCAAGTAAGTAATTTATAATATTTTTTATGAATGTCTAAATCAATTGGTTGAAAATTAAAATAATTGAAAATTAAGGAAAAATAATTTTTTTTTTGGTAAACGAAAAATAAAATTTATTACGTTTTAAAATGGTACTTTTTAAAAAAATTACATGTGACTTTAAAATGACCAACATTTTTTCCGATATAAATTAGGCATAACTTATTATTTTTAACTTCATTTTTTGCTTGCATGTATGTTCCGATATATCTATTTTTTAAAATTATTTCTTAAAGTTTGTAATATAAATTATTCTTAAACATAAATTAAAAATAAATACTCAAGACACAAATTTGATTTATAATTAAATTAAAATTCCACCATTTTTATTTTATAATTAAATTCCTAAATCTGATTTTAATTTTTGTAAATACAAATTTGTAAAATCTCAAATATTAAGGACACAAATACTTGCAAACAGATAATTATTTATTCTCATTAATCTATATATTAAAAAGGAATGTCATTCTTAGGAAATTTGCTGACGTGTCACTTTCTCCTTCAATTTCAAGTTTTTGTTTACACTAGAAATCATTTAAAATCTTTCCTCCTTTAGTAAATTTGCACAATTCGAAATTTAAACTTCATTAGATGGGAAATGAGTTCAACATTATTGGCAGACATCTGTATTAACATCACACTACTTTTTTAAAATTTGAATTTTAAACTTGATATAGGTGAGAAATCTCAAATGTATGTTTCTCACTATTTTCTGTATGAAAAATTGTTAAGCCTATTAATAATATTTTTTTCCGTAGACTATTAATAATATTAATCATTATATCTATTGGGTGAAAAAATATTTAATAATTAATATTTAAAATTTAAACTTTTTAAATTTGAATTTTGAACTTGATATGTGGGAAAATAGTTCAGCATTTAATATTTATGAAGTAGGAATATATATATATATATATATATATAATAAATTTGAATTTAATATAAAATTATAGATTAAACAATAAAATATTTAAAATTTTAAAAATACATTTATAGTCGATAAAAATTAATTAAAATTTCAAATTTAAATGAAAAATAAGAAATGACATAATTTATACTTTAAAAAAAATAAATTAAAATTTTTAACCTAAATTTTTTAAATATACCTATATAACCAATTAAAAATATATACATGTATTTTTTTTAAAAAATATTTAACATAAACATTTTAAATATTCATGTATAACCAATTAAAAAAATATATAAAAATCATAAATCAAATAGAAAAAAATCATATAGAAAAATGTATAATTAATATAAAAAAATTAAATTAAATTTCAATAAAGAATGACGTCTGTCATTCTGTAAAAAATAAAGGGAAAATATTTTCTCATGTTGCATGAGAATTCAACTCTCATGTTAGTGACCCTTCGATTTGCGTGCAATTTTTTTCTTTTTCTTTTTTTAATAAATATGGGGCCCACCACTAGTTGAGTTACAAAATGAGAATTGAATTCTCATGCAACATGAGAAAATCAAATCCCATAAATAAATTATTAAAATTTAAGAACTATAAAAATGAAAATTTTAATTTAGTACATAAGAAAGAAATTAAACTTTCATTTTTTTAATGCAAGAGTGTAATTAACACAAATACTTGCAAACAATAATTATTTATATAAAATGCTAACAGTTAGAGGTGGAAAACTGGGCTCGGCCCGGAGGGCAGGCCCTCCAATATATTTTTATAATTCAATTGAAATTTGTTTCTTCTTCTTTTATAATTAAATTACTAAATCTGATTTCAGTTTTTGTAAATACAAATTTGTGAAATTCCAAAGACTAACGACACAAATCCTTGCAAAAAAATAATTATTTATTCTTATTTTGTAAATCAACTTTTTGATAATTGAAAGTCCATCTCTGAGAAATACTAAAGGAAGCCGAGTTAAAATTTGTAATTTTTGAATGACTATAGACAAGCTAAAATGCAACGATTTACTTTTATGGTTTGCGTTAACTTTTACAAGACAAACAAATCGATATTTTTTTTTCGTGCATCACACGGTTAATACACTAGTTAAACTATTAAAGTATAAAACATATATTCCAATAACGGCATGTGAAAGGAGATATCTTACCCAAAGAGAGAACGATAGAGGAGAGGCGAGAGCGCAACGAATCAATGGTGGGAAAGAAGAACCAGCACGACAAAGGAGTGAGAGAGAAAAGACCGAAGAGGATAGGAGGAACCACCACGCTGGCGGAGGAGATCACCGAGTCAGGGAGATTGACTCTAGATCTGGAAGAGAAGATGGGAAGGAAAAAGAATAACAATTCAGATTTCAGATCTAGTTTTAATTATAGGCATCAGCGAGTTTTTTTTTATATATATACTACAAGACACACTTTTTCGTGTGTAAATATTTAAAAAAATTATAGTGACCCTCTTTGACCCATTTGATCCGCGAGTTATGGGTTCAATTGAGGGTTTCAGGAGTTAGAAACGTCAACGTACATGTAGGATTTAACTGCTGACCCCAATCCTCAGAGAGGAATGTTATTGACTCGGCAAGATCGACTTCAGAGTCGGAAGGGATTTTAAAAGATTGGGTTTACATAACTTTCCATTCAATTCAATTTCATCCTCCGGTGTTTGGTAGATAGATATATGTTTCTTTTTCCTTGAAAGTTAACAAGGCAATATAATATGGGGAAGGATCCGTTTACAAAAATTTTTGATTTTTTTTTTACAAATTACACTATCTTCTCCCGGGAGAACATAGTGAAACTAGTGTTCTCCCGGGAGAAGATAGTGTAGTTTGTAAGAATTTGTAAATAATAAAGTTTGTAAATATAACCTGCCACGTATAATATAACCATGTTTGGTACACTGACATGTAAAATTAGGCTGGACAAATTGTTTTCCCAGGTTTTGAAATAACTCATAAACATCTCCATATAGAATGTCTTTGAAAATGTGGAATTTGAGGAATGCTGCTTGGTCGAAAAACAGAATGTAAATTTTCTTACATTTTTACCCTTAATATCTTATGTAAACATTGTAACGGGATATGAGAGTTGTAAAAAAGAGCCTGAATAATTAAAATTAAGGGTAGATTTGTAAATTCTGTCCAAAATTCCAGCAAAATTTTACTATCAATCAAACATAGTAATATGAAAATTTGCTCAATATTCCTGAAAATATTTCCGCCTATTAAACACCTTTTCGTAATCTTATCGGGAAATAAATTTTTCCATCATATTTCAGGATATCTTTTTTTTTTTTGGTAAAAAAAAAAAATTTCCTTTTTACCGAACGTCCTCCAAATGTACTTTACATTTTGAGCGAGTATTCATTTTACTTGTTTTCTTAAATCCATTTAATTTAGAGAAAATGATTTATGTGCTTTTGGCTTTTGAGGTAGAAAATATTTATCTCTCACTATGATAAAAAAGAAGAAGAGAGGTTTATTAATTTATAATCACTCTCATTTTTTCTGAGTGACAGATAAAGACAAAAATCATTTCCCCTTTAATTTTAATGCATTTTAAAAGGGATTAAAAAAGCCTGATTGATATTTAAAAAAACATTTATTACAAAAATATAAAAATACTAATAAGAGAATAATAATGTACTCTTTAGTTCGTAGAGTATTCCTGTTATTATTGGCTGATGTTCGGATATGATTTTTTTTAAATAAAGTGACTTATTTATATTCAATTTTTAAATTGATCGTGATTATATTAATGGGTTAAAAAAAGTTGAATTTCTTTTGCTAAAATATGAAATTAAAAAATTATCTTGGAGTGTCGTGCTTTGATTCAAATCCCCATATAACCTGTCATTTTTTTATTGAAATGATAAGCTTAAAGGTTTTCAACTGTTCATACTTCATAGCCTATTTTTTATATTAACATTGAGAATTCATCTCATTTAACTCAATGTGGCATATACACTACTAGAAAAGTGGAAATTTTCGACGGAAATTTTCGACGGAAAATATTCCGTCCAAATTAAAGACGGAAATTTCAACGGAAAATGTATTTCGTCGATAATTTTTGACGGAAATTAAGTTCCGTAAAAAATATTCGACGGAATTGTGATTCCGTCGAAGATTTTCTACGGAAAAAAAATTCCGTCGAAAATAATTTGAAAACAATAAATAAAAATGAAATAAATTTAATGATATTTCGACGGAATTGTGATTCCGTCGAAGATTTTCCACGGAAAATGAATTCCGTCAAAGATTTTCCACGGAAAAATTATTCCGTCGAAAACAATATAAAAAAAATAATCAAAAAGAAATTAATTTTTATGAAATCTTCGACGGAAAAATGATTCCGTCGAAGATTTTCCACGGAAATGGAATTCCGTCGAAAACAATTCAAAAAAAAAAAAATCAAAAAGAAATGAATTTTTATGAAATCTTCGACGGAAAATTATTCCGTCGAAGATTTTCCACGGAAATGGAATTCCGTCGAAAACAATTGCAAAAAACAAAATAAAAAGAAATGAATTTTTATGAAATCTTCGACGGAAAATGATTCCGTCGAAGATTTTCCACGGAAATGGAATTCCGTCGAAAACAATTCAAAAAAAAAAAAAAAAAAAATTAATTTTTATGAAATATTCGACGGAAAATGATTCCGTCGAATGGGAAATTCCGTCGAAAACAATTCAAAAAAAAAATCAAAAAGAAATGTATTTTTATGAAATCTTCGACGGAAATGAATTCCGTCGAAATTTTCCACGGAAATTTCCGTCGAAAACAAAAAAAAAAATGAAAAAGAAATTAATTTTTAAAAGAAATTAATTTTTTAATTTTTATGAAATCTTCGACGGAAAAATGATTCCGTCGAAGATTTTCCACGGAAATGGAATTCCGTCGAAAACAATTAAAAAAAAATCAAAAAGAAATGTATTTTTATGAAATCTTCGACGGAAAAATGATTCCGTCGAAGATTTTCCACGGAAATGGAATTCCGTCGAAAACAATTCAAAAAAAAAATCAAAAATAAATGAATTTTTATGAAATCTTCGACGGAAAATTATTCCGTCGAAATTTTCCAAAAAATTCCGTCGAAAACAATTCCAAAAAAAAAAATCAAAAAGAAAAGAATTTTTATGAAATCTTCGACGGAAAATGATTCCCTCGAAGATTTTCCACGGAAATGGAATTCCGTCGAAATCAATTCCAAAAAAAAAAAATCAAAAAGAAATGAATTTTTATGAAATCTTTGACGGAAAATGATTCCGTCAAAACAATTCCGTCGAAAACAATTCAATAAAAAAATCAAAAAAGAAATTAATTTTTATGAAATCTTCGACGGAAAAATGATTCCGTCGAAGATTTTCCACGGAAATCGAATTCCGTCGAAAACAATTCCAACAAAAAAAATAAAAAAGAAATTAATTTTTATGAAATCTTCGACGGAAAAATGATTCCGTCGAAGATTTTCCACGGAAATGGAATTCCGTCGAAAACAATTAAAAAAAAAATCAAAAAGAAATGTATTTTTATGAAATCTTCGACGGAAAAATGATTCCGTCGAAGATTTTCCACGGAAATGGAATTCCGTCGAAAACAATTCAAAAAAAAAATCAAAAATAAATGAATTTTTATGAAATCTTCGACGGAAAATTATTCCGTCGAAGATTTTCCACGGAAATGGAATTCCGTCGAAAACAATTTCAAAAAAAAAAAAATCAAAAAGAAATGAATTTTTATGAAATCTTCGACGGAAAAAGATTCCGTCGAAGATTTTCCACGGAAATGGAATTCCGTCGAAAACAATTCAAAAAAAAAACAATTCAAAAAGAAATGAATTTTTATGAAATCTTTGACGGAAAATGATTCCGTCGAAAACAATTCAATAAAAAAATCAAAAAGAAATGAATTTTTATGAAATCTTCGACGGAAAAAGATTCCGTCGAAGATTTTCCACGGAAATGGAATTCCGTCGAAAACAATTCCAAAAAAAAAAATTCAAAAAGAAATGAATTTTTATGAAATCTTTGACGGAAAATGATTCCGTCGAAGATTTTCCACGGAAAGGGATTTCCGTCGAAAACAATTCAATAAAAAAATCAAAAAAGAAATTAATTTTTATGAAATCTTCGACGGAAAAATGATTCCGTCGAAGATTTTCCACGGAAGTGGAATTCCGTCGAAAACAATTCCAACAAAAAAAATAAAAAAGAAATTAATTTTTATGAAATCTTCCACTTGTATATTTTCGATACCACTAAAATCACGCCTCATTCATTTGTTACGTACTTCATCTTTGTTTTATTTACCCTGGGTAGTTCTAAGGACACCAGCAGATAGCACAAAAGAATAGCAGAACAAAGAAAGTCAAGAATTGAAAAATTAGGACTTGGAAGCAATTCTATGAGTTTATTTAGGAACTCTGCCCTTTTCAGATAAATTAGGAATCCAATTGTAGAATTTCATGGAGAACCTGCACTCTTCTATTAAATATTAATGCAGTCGTCATTTCCTCTCCTTTAAGTCCCTCCAGTTTTTTTCCAACCCTAAAGAAATCAACTGACAGCTTTGGACCATTTTCTGCACAATTTACGTGGCTTTGGTCAGCAGTGCATGTGATTCTAGTATATACTACATGGTTTTCTTTGCTCTCAAGTGTTCTCTTAACCATTTTATGCTTCTTCATATTTTCTATTATGGATAGATGCAATGTGTGGATTCATTAAATAAACAATATATTTTAAGAGCTTCTACTCTTCCTTTGTTGTTGATATATTCTTTAAATAAATGGTACAAGTACAGATATTGCCATTGTTCTGCTGTTAAGGAGTTTTTGATGTCTGTCCATTTTTAGACGCATTTCTCACCTTTCCATAATTAGCTTTCCAGATGCATTTCTTACAATTTTGCCATTGTCTGCTTAATTGAATGTAATTTTTGCCAGGATCCAATGATCTCAAAAATGATAATAGCTTCCAGCCAATTTGGGTGTTCAGAGGAGATAATCACAACTGCTGCTGCTCTTTCGGTCCAAGTATGAGTGGTTGCATGTATGAGTGGCATTGCATGTATGAGTGGTTGCAGGGTACAGTTGCACAGCAAGAGGAGAAGGCTGCACAGCAGCAGAAAATGGTTGACAAACAGGATAGTTTAATGGTTATGATGTAGAAGCGAATGGACACCATGGAGAAGCTTTTGCGAAGGCTTCCTGTGGAATTTTTAGATACTGAGGATGACGACGAGACTCAGCCCCCGTCTCAGGACGTAGGTGATGACCACGATCATGCAGGTCATCCACCAGCATGACTTTTGTATCTTTGTTGGATGTATATGACCGGGACTATTGCAGATAGACTATTTTGATTAGTATATGACAGGGACTTTTGTATATGTATGTTCCTGTTTTATTAGTATATATCTTGGACATTTATACATATAGGACTCTTTTGATTTGTATATGACAGGGGACTTTGTATATGTATGTCCCTTTTGATTAGCATATGTCTTGGACATTTTTAGACATAGTACTCTTTTGATTAGTATATGATAGGGACTTTTGTATATGTATGTCCCTATTGATTAGTATATGTGTTGGACATTTATATATATAAGTATATTTTGATTAGTATATGACAGGGATTTTTAACATATCATAATTATATTAAAATCATATAATTATGATATGTTACTTTCATATATTTGTTTATCAGGTGTGAAACATAAGTTGATATTAATTTTGTAGAGATACAAATATTCAAAGAATTTATGTCGAAAATTTTCGACGGAATTTGTTTTCCGTCGAAAATTATTAAAAGATTTTTCGACGGAATTTGATTCATTTTCCGTCGAAAAATTTCGACAGAATTTATTTTCCGTCGAAAAATATTAAAAGATTTTTCGACGGAATTTCATTCATTTTTCGTCGAAAAATTTCGACAGAATTTATTTTCCGTCGAAAAATATTAAAAGATTTTTCGACGGAATTTCATTCATTTTCCGTCGAAAAATTTCGACAGAATTTATTTTCCGTCGAAAAATATTAAAAGATTTATCGACGGAATTTCGTTCATTTTCCGTCGAAAAATTTCGACAGAATTTATTTTCCGTCGAAAAATATTAAAAGATTTATCGACGGAATTTCGTTCATTTTCCGTCGAAAATTTTCGACAGAATTTATTTTCCGTCGAAAATTAATACAAGATTTTTCGACGGAATGTTATTCATTTTCCGTCGAAAAATTTCGACGGACTTATTTTTCCGTCGAAATTTTCCACAGAAATTATTCCGTCGAAAAAAAACGACGGAAATAATTTCCGTCGAATTTTTTCGACGGAATCTCTAATTCCGTCGAAAAATTTATTACCTACGAAGACTTATTCGACGGCTTCTTTTCCGTCGAAAATTCCGTCGAAAATGTCATTTTCGACGGAATTTTTATCATTTTCGACGGAATTTTTCCGTCGAAAAAAAAGCATTTTCTAGTAGTGATAATGTATAAAAAAATAAAATAATAAGACCTTAATATGGCACATATATCTTTGAAATTTATGAAAAATTGTGTGAATTTAATTTTAAAATTTGTATTGCGGAATAATAAAAATGTTCAATATCAAAACAAAAATATTAAAACTGTTGATACAATATTACAGAGATATAAAATTATTAATATAACTTCACTCAAGTCTTAAAGATTTTGGTTGAATTAATTCTTTATATAGTATCAAAATTAGATTGACCAAGTGGTAATGAGTTTGATCCTTACCACCTTCACTTTGTGATAGAATTAAATTAATACGAGCTAAACTAAAAGATAGCTAATAGCTATGTGCAAAATAAAATAGACAAAAAAAAATGAGCTTATATAATATCCACATTTCAAATTCAAAGATTATTGTATAAGAAATATGTTAAAAAATATAAAATTATTAATATAATATCACACAACATCTTAAAATTTTAGATTAAAATAATTCTTTACCTGCAACTTTAACCGTCATAGAGTTCTATAACAATCAAACAGGTAAATATTTGTATTGCTGGATATCAAAAATTGTTATATCATAGCATTTTATTTAATATTAAAAATGTTGATGCAACTTTAAGACGGTCATAAAGTTGTAGAACAATCAAATAGGTAAAATAATATGGGTCATCTAATCTCATATTGTATAAGAGAAGATTTCTTATATCGTAAATACATATATAATGGGCTCGCCATTTATAAAAAAAAAAAAGTGTTATGATTTTCCATAGGTTTATAAGAGATAAGATTATTCTTATGTTTCATAATAATAGCTTTTCCCAAATATTATTGATAAAATAAAAAAAGGTAAATTTTTTAATACAAACCCTGACAACACGAAATTATTGTGAAATAAGGAGCCATGTACTCCTTTCCCCATCATGATTTCTAATTTCCAACCTTGTACGTGCAAAGGTTTCCAAACCCCATGAACTCGTTCTTTTCAATCTTATGAATCATGTTTGATATGCCTACTCCACCTGTAATTTAAAAAAAAAAAATACAAAAAGAAAAAGTTGAGCCATCGTAATAAATTATTGAAAATGTCAAAGAATTTAAAAAAAATAAATTAAAATGAACTTGTCTTTATAGAATAATTAGGAAGACATCTATTATTAATTTAATTTAAAATGTACCATAATATGAAAATACTGAATTTTTTTTAAAAAAAAATACCCTTTACTTACTTGAAAACTCAATTCAAATAATTTCTTCCGTCATATATATACAAAGGGTTTTATAATTCTCATTTAACATGAGAATTTGAATTTTCCTATACACCCTTCGATTTCTTTGTCAACATGGGTTCTACACATAATTTTTTCTAACATACAGGTCCCACATGCTTTTTATCTCTGCAACATGAGAATTGAATTCTCATGTTGAATGAGAAATATAAAACTCATACAAAACTAAGGAAGCTCCAAGAACCCTTGCTTTTATAAGAGTATTTATATCCTTAAAAATGTATTCATATTTTTAACTTATATATTTGAAATACAAATACACTATATTTTTGTTGAGTATTTATATTTAAATAAAGAGTTTAACGCTTTTTGAGATAAAATTATCTTCTTAATCCATTTTGAGATTTAGCAAAAAAAATACATGGATTTTTAAAAAAAATTATGTTGCAAAGAAAAGCAAAATTCGTAATCTCCATAAAAGATTCACTTGCCTAGTAATGTTCCGCTCACAAAAAGTGCGAGGGCTACGATGAATATAATCACAGATGCTCTCCCCAGAATGGCAATAAGCTTTCTAACCAAATGCTGCCCAACAAGCGCAGCAACAATAGCTACAGCTACGAAGTAGAGAGCTGCAAGATAGTCAAAAAGTGG